>JAEQML010071472.1:0-16130 GCA_016904865.1 Pissodes strobi
AGCGGCTTTTCTGCAACACTAGCGCCATCTGCAGATTGCAGTTTGAGGCAGCCTTGCTATCTGGCGTTCAAACTGCAATCTGCAGATGGCGCTAGTGTTGCAGAAAAGCCGCTGGACGACGGGTTCACTGATATAAGTTACCCATTTTGCAGGAGTCATTCAGGCTAAACCCGACTGATGACTCCTAACAGGGTAGAAACCGGTCTCGGGGGTGCCTGAATGATTCTTGCAAGATGTGGCGGTGGAATCGGTGAACCTGAACAACTGTTGTTACACTTGGAGTTCTCTCACGATTTCTACCAGTTTTATTTAATTTTACGTTACATTTTACAGGTTCGTTATTTACCAAATTGCAAAGACCCATTGGAGCTACCAACAAAATGGTATTGCAGCATGAATCCAGATGCAAAATACAATAAGTGCAGTGACCCAGATTATTACATTGATACTGAAACGGAAAATTTGTTAATACATAATAAGGTTCGTAGTAAAAATTCTACTAATTGGTCATTAGATACTACCTTGTTATGAGACAATTCATATGATTTTGTTATATTAATGACTCTTGTCGGATACATATTCAACACTACAAGCGTCTGTAGACCCGATATAATTTTCGATACCGACTCTAGCGCCATCTAGTGCAGATGGCGTTGACTCAAGCGATTGCATTCGCGCTATGTCATCGTGATGCAATCGATTTGCATATAAGGCGTGGTGGTCCAGAGGACTAGATGGTTAGGTCTGAACTCGGCAGCGGCATTTATCGGCGTCGGCGGCTCGGGTTCAAACCCCGTTGTTTTCTTTTTATTTTTTTTTTTAAGGTTAAGTTTCTAAACAGTTTTTTTTCTTGATTTTGGGTATGTCTTGGGTTAGTTTGGGTTAGCACCTGGTTAGTTTCCATTTCTTGAGCCCCCGTAGCGAGCGCAGCGAGCGGAGGGCCATGCGAAAAGTGATATTACTTATTGTAATACGTGCCCGTACTTTGGATGCACTTTTTCCAAAATATGTTGCTTTATTTAACTAAAAACCAGGATATATTTAATAAAAGCCGTATTATAGTCGATATACAGTAGCTTGCATGTGTTTCCGCGAATACATTCACAAAGAATCCCCCTTCTTTGTGAATATATTCCACGCAAGGCTAGCCTATGTAGTATAGGTGGCCTTTGGTATCGAAAATTTGGTCGGGTCGCTAGACTCTTGTTTCAACACTCGCCACAAAATAAATCTTGAGGAGACGACCATAATAATTATTGTCTTAAAATAACTATGAAAACTAGTACTTTTCAAATGGTCTACATTAAAAAATACTCGAGGTTTATTTCGATATAAGTTTTCTTTATATATACTTGCTACAGAGTTTGGCAAGTATGGTCCGCTGAGATTCTGCACTCCCACCTGGACACTAGGGTTGCCAACTCGCTTCTAAAGAAAATCGGGACAAACTTGCCTAAATCGCGGGACAAAGAGGCCAAATTCGGGACAAATTATTTTAAATTTAAATTGTAACAAAAACACAAATAGCGTCCCGCGACAGATAGCGGCGGGACGCGGGGCATATGCCTCGAAAATCGGGACATTCCGCGCCCGGCGGGTGAGTTGGCAACCCTACTGGACACATTTGTTTTGTGGTGCGATAATATCCCATTACAGTTAAATGTAAACATTCCCGAAAATAAATACGCAGTTTTGAAGCTTCGCCTGATTTTTGCAAGTATTGGTTTAGGGTGTATGATGGGCTGTAGTTTTTGTTGAACGACGAAAGCTTTTGAATACAGTAAGACATGTTTTCTTAAAAATACACATTTTCGACTACTTGTCATAATAAGGGATAAGTAAGGCTAACATATGTGTTAAGCAGGATTTTGTGGCTTTTGCATACAAATATGTATTGTACATTTTCAAGTTGGCCGCATACAAATCCAAGTTTGACAAATTTGCAGTATAAAGTGAAAGATAGATTGAACCTTCCCATATTTTTAAGACCGCTTGTGTTTGTATTTAGAAGGAGAAAGCCACCCTTTAAATTTTTATTTAAAAGGTGAAGTCGTTTATGCAGTTGTATATTATAGATACGACGTGCAGTGAATAATTATGAATGTATAAGCTTGTAGACCAGTCCGGCTCACATTTGTATGAAATGCGCATTCTATATTTAAAAGAAATCAAACGGTATTTAAATGGCTTTTGAAACTTGCAAAAAGGTCATTTGTAATATTTGCCTCACGAATTGTTAAATCACCCAATTTTCCGCTTCGTGTTTTCTGAGGACCAAACCAACTTGCCTTAAGTAAAGTTGTGGCTTCGGCGAAGTAAATAAATCATATGTACTATTCCTCGTATAGTGATACGGGACTCACACATACCAATATTCTGGATCTAAATTATTATTCTTTAAAGAAGTTCGATTATTGAAGTAGTAGGATAGAGGCGCTCCCATGAAATAAAAGAACTCTATGACATTTGACATTCGCCATCAGATATTATCTAATTTAATTTACAATGAATAGTTTCGGCGGCAGAATCCTTGTGAAACATCGTTG
Organism: Pissodes strobi; assembly: GCA_016904865.1. NCBI lineage: Eukaryota > Metazoa > Arthropoda > Insecta > Coleoptera > Curculionidae > Pissodes > Pissodes strobi. The sequence goes on from JAEQML010071472.1 coordinate 2,547, forward strand.
AAATAATTATACTAGGGATAATTAGCACACTGCTTTTAGATGTTTCAAAGTAATTTAATAAGATATTTTTCTCTACATATATTTCGGCTTGATGAGGCCTTTATCAAGAGTAGTTGTATACTAAAATCTAAAATTATTATACCCTACCAAACCGCCTGACGGTGTTTTGTTTTAATGGCACTGTCAATTATGCAGGTGTTTAAAAAGCAGGTCAGCTGGTCGTTTGTATTTAAAAAGTCTATTTTTTGTGACTTTTGGATTTCTAGGCACTCCAAAAGGTTCAGCCTTTTGCTTTTTGTTTCCGTGTGTAAAAGTTTGACATTATTCGTATCTATAAAATGGTTATTTTCTATACAATGTTTTGCTAAGCCAGAGTTTTTAATATTATGTAAAATCGTTTTTTGTGTTCTTTAATCCTAATATTTAAGTTTCGACCAGTTTGTCTTACGTATACAGCTTCACAGTTCACACAATTTATTTTGTAAACACCAGATTTAGAGTGTTTGTCAATTTTATCTTTATTGTTTATTAGTCTTCTCCCTAGATTATTCTTATTAACCTGAATTGTTTTACAGCCAATTTTTTTTTGAAACTACCTGTAATTTTCGGAATATAATTGATAAATTTAAACGGCTCCTTTTCTAATTCTAATGTAGGGTTATAAAATTGTTTAGTTAAAATGTTCTTAAAATTCTTTATTAATTTGTCAATCAAAGCGATCTTAAAACCGTTATTAATTGCAATTTCTTTGATAATGGATACTTCATTTTAGAAACTCGGCGAGTCTAGGGGAAAGCTGAAAAGTCTATGGATGAGACAATGAAAAGCGGATAGTTTTACTTGCCAAGATTGGTTAGTCTATTATGAATTATTGCATCTGTTGTTGTTGGTTTCCTATTTAAAGTTTTTTCTTTTAAAATCTGGGTTTTTCTACGTAAAAAAGGTACTCTTGATTTGTATCGCTAAGATGCACCGTTTATGAGAAAATTGGCTTAGAAAATCTTTTGTTACGCTACTTGCATGATGATAAAAACCGATTGCATGCAATATAGCCAACTAGAAAAAATATTACATTCATTTGGATTTTATCATCATGCAATAACGCGACAAAATCTTTTCTAAGCCAATTTTCTCATAATCGGTGCATCTTGGCGATACAAATCAAGAGTACCTTTTTTACGTAGAAAGACCTAGATTTTCAGATTTTAAAAGAAAAAAATTTAAAAGTGAACCCACAAAAATGTTATGACAGTTCAGTTGTCTAAAGAATAAAGATAAAATTGACAAACAATCTAAATCTGGTGTTTACAAAATAAATTGTGTGAACTGTGAAGCTGTATACGTAGGACAAACTGGTCGAAACTTAAATATTAGGAATAAAGAACACAAAAAATCTATTTTACATAATATTAAAAACTCTGGCTTAGCAAAACATTGTATAGAAAATAACCGTTTTATAGATACGAATAATGTCAAACTTTTACACACGGAAACAAATAGCAAAAGGCTGAACCTTTTGGAGTACCTAGAAATCCTAAAGTCACAAAAACAGATGTTTTAAATACGAACGACCAACTGACCTGCTTTTTAAACACCTGCATAATTGACAGTGCAATAAAAACAAAATACCGTCAGGCTGTTTAGTAGGGTATAACAATTTTAGATTTTAGTATACAACTACTCTTGATAAAGGCCTCATCAAGCCGAAACATATGTAAAGAAAAATATCTCATTAAATTATTTTGAAACAGCTAAAAGCAGTGTACTAATTATCTCTGGTATCATTAATTTAATTTAGGCTAGCGCCTTAAATTTTGAGTGTAACATGGGTAGTTTCACAAATGTTGATAAATAAAATACTTTGTTTTCACGAGGATTAATTTAATTGTGGTAAGTGAGGGGAAGTTTCGTGACGTCACTATTACATCATCATTTTTCAACTACGGCTTACTACAACTTACATACGTGACGAGGTGTGGTACTCGAGGTTTGATGGATGGCGGATTAATTTTGAAACGTTAAACATGTGAAATGTTTGTTGTTCCATTCTGAACAAGTTTGTAAATTATACGTTCAAGAAATTCTTCTATAGAAGCCTCATACGCATCGGAATTCCTACACAAATGTGCCCCAAATGGGATTTGGGCAGCATAAAGTATCCTGAACATATTCATCGAAAAAAATACCATTAGTTTGCTTATCTCCAGAGGCCACCATTCTGTCATTAAAAATATGAGTAAACATTCTGCACTGATCAAACTGATCATTTTCAAATAAATATGCAAAATATCTATATTCTTTTCTAGCAATGCAAGATCTAACTACGGTATTTTGGCGAAGACAGAAGCATACAGTACAATTTGTGGTGGGGTGCCCGCTTGGCACTTACTTCAGTATTACTTGTAGTTAACCGTGGTTACTCGCCAAAAAACGCTAATAATCTCCTGACAGCTCCATTTTTTTTTTATGGCAGAGGCACACGCACTAAAGGCAGATCCTATGGCGCTCGACGAGCGGTGTGTGTGTGCGAAGATGTCGATTGACACGGCTCTTGAATAGTTGTAGGTTGTAATTAGTGGGAAACAGATGTCCTGGGAGTGAATTCCACAGTGATGCAGTGCGCCAGACGAAGGAGTTCTTGTAAACCGATGTTCTAGGTGTTTTCAGTTGTACGACGGACTGGTGCGCTCTTGCCGTCTGTCGTGACTGTCTGACAGGAGTTGCCAGGGGCGGGATGAGATGGGCCAAATTCTGGGAACATCTGCCGTGAAAGTATCTGTAAAACAGAGACATCTCGGCAACATGTCTGCGGTGTTCCAGACTATCCAGATTCCAGGTCAACTCCGGGTCGCCGACGAGGCGCACAGCTCTCTTCTGAATTGAATCCAGCAGCTTTAGGGTGTGCTTTGGTGCGGCACCCCAGATATGTGAGCAATATTCTAAGCACGGTCTTATTTGCGCTTTGTAGAGAAAGAGTAACTGTTGCGGTGTATAGAGTTTTTTGTTGCGAAAAGCGCACCAAGCTTCTGGGAGGCTGACTTTGCGATGTTAGCAACGTGGTCATGCCAGGACATATTGCTGTTGACCGAGACACCCAGCAGTCCGATTGACGAGGATGAAGGAATGGTCGATCCTGCCATAATTATGTCAGAGCCAGGTGTATTGGCCCTCTTGGTAAAGGTGGCTGCTTGGTACTTTGCTGCATTGAACTGGACCAAATTACGATCGCCCCAAGTTTGAACTTTCTCCAGGTCTTGAGTAATTGCTGCAATCTGCTCCTGTCTGCGGTGATGAGTCTCAATCGCTGGTAAGGGTTTTTCTGATCTAAAGTGTGAGACAAGGGTACTGTCATCTGCGAAACTGTAAATAGGGTTATTGGTTTCGGTCAGCAGGTCATTAATATAGATAAGGAACAGAGTTGGTGAAAGTATTGCGCCTTGAGGCACGCCCGCGTTGATGGTGAATGTGTCCGAGATGTGTCCATCAACTGCAACGTGCAGAGATCGGTTCTTTAGGAAACTGGCAAGCCAGCGGCAGAGAGAGGCTGGCAGTCCGAAGGACGGCAGTTTGTTGAGCAGTCCGTCATGCCAAACTCTGTCTGAATGCCTTTGAAATATCCAACACAATCGCTCGAGACTCTCCGTAGTTCTCAATTGCTCTGCTCCATATATGAGTGACATAGGCCAATATATCTCCTGTCGATCTCTCTTTGCGAACGCCGTATTGATTATCGCTGATTATTCTGTTGTTCTCGAGGTACTTGAGTAGTTGCTGATTGACTACACGTTCCATGACCTTGGAGATTATTGGAAGCAAGGCAATTGGGCGATAGTTTGAGGGCGTGGTTTTTTTGCCTTTTTTTGGAACAGGTTGCGCTCGAGCGACTTTCCAAGAGGATGGGTAAACCCCTTTTCCGTAAGACAGAGAAAAAAGCCTGGAAAAAACGGGTGTTAGTTCGTTGGCGCAGTTCTTTAGCACGATGGCAGGTATTTCGTCCGGTCCTGATGCCTTTTGCGTATCTAGTTCTTTAAGGATTTTGCGAATATCACGGTGAGAAAACTTGACTTCTGCCATTGTAGTGTCGATGTTCGGTATGGTGGGGAGAGTCTTGCCTTGGGGGACGTCCAAGGTAGAGTGCGATGAAAACATTTTGGCGAGCATGTTTGCTTTTTCCTTGGCTGTAGTCGCCGTGATGCCACGTTCGTCCGTCAAAGGTGGAAGAGACGTTTTTGTAAAGTTGTTACTTACTGCCTTTGCTACCGACCAGAGATTACTGGAACCACTGGGGCATTGCAAAAGTTTATTCCTGATCCTTTGATTGTGTTTGTCCTTAGTTTTCGTCGATCACACGCTTGCACTCGTTTCTCGCTTCGATAAAATAACTGCCTTTTCAGCGGTCTGATCTTTCTCCAGTACTTGTAGGCTTGCTGTTTCCTACCTACAGCTCTTTCGCATCTTCTGTCGAACCAGGGCTTTCCTTTTGATGGTAACTTGATGGAATTTGGGATGTATGCTTCCATTCCTGAGAAGATTACTTGCGTGGTCTCTTCGCAGCAGACTGACGGGTCGTCAGTGCCAAAGCAGACGTCGAGCCAAGGAAAATCTAGGTAGAACTCCCTTAGATCGTCCCAGTTTGCAGAATTGTAATGCCAGATTTTGCTAGGCAATGGTGGATCCTTCTGTATGGGTGGCAATTCACAAACCGTTGTAATAAGTTTGTGGTCGGAAGTACCTAATGGCGGACCAACTGTAACCTTGTACTGGTCAGGATTGGTGGTCAGAAAAAGATCCAGGAGAGCGGCGAATTCGCCCCTCTCTGAGATTCGAGTTGGTTCGTCCACAAGTTGAGTACGCCCGCAGCTGATGGCAAATGCTTCAGCTTCTCTACCTTCGTTGTCGGACTTGTTGTGATGTTTGAGCCAGTTGATGTTGTGGGCATTGAAGTCTCCCAGAACGATTATTTCTGAACTGGGGTGATCGACCTGTATTGAGTTAAAAGTGGTAGATAGTGTTGAAAAAAAGCTTTGGTAGGCTCTATCGCTCGGAGGACGATAGAGACAACATATAAACTTGGTTAATCCCTTGGCGGTGAACTTGAGCCACATAACGTCAAGGTTGTTCGGTTCGAGTGTTTCCTCGCGGTGACATGAAAGGTCGCTTCGGACAAAAAGGCATATTCCGAACTTATATCTAAATCGGGCATGTAAGTCGTAACCAGGATAGAGGTAGTTCACTGTTGTTGTTGTAGAACATACTTGTGTTTCTGTAAGGGCTAGTATGTGTGGTCTATTTGCTTGTAGATGTTGGTGTACCGAATTTATGTTTGTATTTAGGCCTCTTATGTTGCAGAAATCTATTCTAAATTGGTTCGGTATCTTTGCTGTCTGTGAAATGCGGAATGAAGGGCTTCCAGGGCCACCCAGCGCCCGGAGATCCGAATGGCCGGGGAGTTACTTCCGGAATATTTTGATCCTGGAAGCACCATTATGTCCATATATTCCTACTGTGGAACCCGGGACCACCAGCGCGGAAGCGGAACGTGATTTGGGAAAACCACTTAACGCTTCCCAATTCTGGTGGGGTGGTCTTTCACCGGACGATGCGAGTAGGCTTATGCATCTACCACCTAGGGCCGCTTCCACTCAAAGCATCGGCCTCAGACTCATTCCTTTGGCGGTCCCTAGTCTGACAGGGGTAAAAATGGGGTTTGTTGGATCACTCCCCAGTGATCAGCTTCAGACTTTGTACTTTGGTGTTCTCCAGCTTGGAGGAGGACGATGGGATTTGATGGGCCACATCCCGTGGCAACTCGGAATGGTGGGGGCGTCACTCCTCGTAATCAAACTGCTCTCACCAGTTTGACGTTCCTGCCAGCCAATACAAAGCAGCCTCTCTTGCCACAAACTGTCATTAATCAGCTCCAGACTTTGTACTTTTGTGTTCTCCAGCCTGGGGGAGGACGATGGGATTTGATAGGCCAGATCCCATGGCAACTCGGAATGGCGGGGGCGTCACTCCCCGTAATCAAACTCCTCTCACCAGTTTGACGTTCCTGCCAGCCAATACAATGCAGCCCCTCTTGTCACAAACTGTCATTGATCAGCTCCAGACTTTGTACTTTGGTGTTCTCCAGCCTGGGGGAGGACGATGGGATTTGATGCGCCATATCCCATATGGCAACTCGGAATGGCGAGGGCGTCACTCCCCGTAATCAAAACTCCTCTCACCAGTTTGACGTTCCTGCCATACATACAAAGTACCTTCTTTCCATCTAAGGTTTGACATAATCGCATTATTAATAAGAATATTATGGGGAGTCATGAAGAGTGAGTCATACTGTATATAATTTTTTTACTAATAGCACTGATACAATCCTTATCATTATTTGAATTGATTAGATTTTGAAATTAATCATTTCCTACTCATTTTTCAAATAATCCGAAATGACAACTAGTTGTCAAACTAACAAGTTTGACATTTTGACATTTTTCGTTTCCGTTTCATTATTGACCTAGGTTTTTTTAATATTATTATTTACCTAGGGTGAGAAATGTTACTTCTCATATGAGGAATGGAGTAAATAATGGTGATTTATCATGTTAGCAGTAAAAAAAAAATTTTGTATAGAAAACGATGTAGAAATAATACGCATACAATTCTAATGGTAGCTCCACCCATGTATAAAAGATCTAACTTCTATCGAAATCTCACCCAATTACCGAATCCAAATCGCATGTAGAAATTTGCATAAAAATCACTTTGTAATATAAAAATCTTAAAATATGAAAAATCATGTAGCGAATATTTCGTTACAATACCCATAAACTAATAGCATATCAGTCATTTCTGCAGAATTGTATTCTTCAGCCATTTTGACATAGTTCAAAAAATTTTTAATTTATTGTCAACAAAATGCAGGTAATACACAAAAAATGTTCAAGTTAAAAATAGTCTGTCCCAAAAAAAAGTTTTAAAGCTGTTCGCCAAACAAGAAAGAATCAAGAGGTTTTTTGTATGCGACACTTACAATTTAAACAAATTTTATCCTTAAAGGTGACAGTATTTCGGTACAGTATCGAACACTAAAAACCGAAATATCTCGACAACGGCTTACATTAGCGATTCTTAACAGCTTAAAAATGATCGAAATATCATTTTCTTAAAGAAGAAATAATAAAATTACACTGAAAAAAGTTACGGTCACTTAAAACCATCAGAAGTACACTGTAAAGCGCCCCTGGGCCTAATGGCCACAGTGAAAATTAAAAAAAATAGATTTTTATTTTTTAACTTTACCACCCTGTATCTCGGAAAAGGAGCAATTTCGGGCTAAGGTAAGTTGGTTTTAATCGGCTTATTTTGATGTCAGGAATATGTCATAGGATTTTGTACAGACCTTTTAGACATCCTCTGTATAAGTAGCAGACCTAAAGCGTGTTGAGTTAGTTAAGCATTGAGTGTTGAATTGTAAAGAGCTATTAGTTGTAAAGGTATAAAAGTAGTTTTTCTTCAAACGTCAGTAAATCCGTCATTATTCGACTGTGTAGGCGGCCGTGAAGTTTCGTTTTTCCTCCGCCGGAGCTTTACTGTTCACTTTTCCGCCGGCGGAGGTAAAAGTGTTGTCATAGCAACATAGATACAATACAAACAGACAACAAAATAAGCGTCAACAACTCAAGACTTATTAAACTACAATTTGTATTTACCACTCAATTTCTAAAAATCACTAATTTAGGAACAAATTGGTTATTATTTAATCGAACTTACTCAATAACTGCTTATCAATACGGAATAAAAACGCAATCGGAGACGCATTCTTAGAAAAACAATTATTGTTGACAGTGTCCACTGGCAGCTTTATGTTACAAATTCACCGACACCGGTCTAAGCAAGGCCACCTACGACCGTGGTCTAAGCCGCCTTGCGAACCCTTATCTTTAATAATAATTAGATATTATTACTATTAAAAAGAGATGTTTTTGCATTAATTTGTCGACATTTGAAGAAAAAACAGCATATTTTATTTGGAGGAAAAGTTACTTTTCATGGCTTGCTCTCTATTACCGTTAAACACGAGCGCGCCATGAAAAGTATCACTTTTCCTCCATATAAAATAATATACTATTAGTGTGTTTAATTGTATACAGTGGTAGAGAATATAGAGAGTATTAGTTTAAACAAAAGTTGCAATTTCGTTCAGAACCCACGGGAAAAACGTAACAATATTTTTGAAACCAATTACACAAATAAAACAACAAAGCAGGTGCAAAGCTTTAATTTATAACAAAATTTCTAAGAATGGGACTTTTGTGCTGCTTTGGCAAATATAACAAAAATGCAAAAACGGTATACATGCCAATCTTGGAAACATGTTCCTACACAAAACTGGTTCTCCTATACAGTTACGACATTGCCAGGGTGCGTCTGTCGATCGCCTGACCAAATAATTATGTCCCCCTACCAATTAAACGTTAAAAATGTCACCTATATTTTTTTACACACTGAGTCGAGTGGGACACTTTATACCCTAACACATGCAAAATTGACGTGCTATATCGCTAAACCTATCTACAGCTCACTAAACACATGACGGCATTTGCCGTCAGTGTCCATTTGGGCATAATAGTGGTTGCGGTATATGCCGACTGTGTCCCATTAAGCATATATCAATAAAAATGAGTGTCCGCGAAAGTGTTAATTCCCATTTTGTGTACAAATAGTCTACGAGACTTAAAATCGTCAGTTTCGTTATTTTTTGAAGGTATTTAAAAAAGTATTAAATTATTTGTCGATGTTCGTACTAGTATTTCTCTCCAAAGATAATTCAATTCAATCAACTGAATACTTCCCATTGGATCGATATAAGCAATAACGGTGGGGTATTACCGATTTTGCACAAAGTATTGCGATTTGAAAGAGATTTAGTCAAACAGCGTAATTTAAAAAATGCTGCCCAAAATTTTCGGTAATATATCTTTACTCTGTCGTGGAGGTTTCCGAAAAAAAAATATATTTCAAATGATAGGTAACATATGGATCTTGCTGGGAAACTCTTTATTTGTTGTCCACCATCTGGGAATAAGGATTATTCATTATAGGATTATATTTGCCTATAGCTAGACCGTCGCGTTGCCAAAGATATTTCTCTTTCAAGAAGTTTAGTGTAGACAAATTCATAGCTGGGGAATTACTTACACACTGAAGTTAGTGTGCCTATAAATAACGCAAAATTGTGAATTTTGCATTTTTTAATTATTTACTTGATTTTATTTTTCTCACCTTGGAATAAAATTCTGTCATATCTCTGCAATTGTTCATGAAGCATACATATTTACATTCCTAGGCTGAAATAGCAGTTAATCATAATAAGTTATGTATTTTATTTTAGCATCTAGGTTGTATTCTTATTCTGTCCCCCTTCCCTATCCTTATGCAATAGATATTCGAGTTATTATAATGTAATCAATATATAATGTGATAATTAAAGAGCGGAAAAGATGCAAGCGAAAAACCCCAATATATGCGCATTTAAATGCATACAATTTTCAGAATATATGCATCGAAATGAACAAAAAATGCAAATATGCAATTTTGTTATATGAAAAATTATGAACATTAATGTTATTTTAAATAAAGCCAGAACAGTTTCTTTATAATTAAACCCGTTCTTCAGAAATCCTATAATTTTTTACCTATACCACAGACTTATTTAAATAAATATAAATGAAACAAAAAAAAATTCGTAATAAAAGTTTTTTATTCATAAATACACACATTGATACTTACATAGCAAATTACAAAACATAAATTCTAAAATATAAAAATCTTACGGTGACAAAATATTATTTGCGATGATAAAAAAAATTAATAACACAATTAATAATTCAACAATACCATTGATACATTCAGATAATAGCAACTTGCACAACATACAATTCGTAAATTAACAAACTATTCTTTGCAGTTATAAAAACAATTTATAACTAAACGTTTTTCAAAATTTTCCAAAAGAAAATTGTGTCTTTTATCTGTAAACATATGTTTAAAAGTGGAAAAACTTCGCTAAACATCTACAGAAGTTATCGGACAGTATTTTAGTTTTAGAATTAAGTGTGTTTCTAATTTATACAAATCCGGTTCTCTTTCGAAATTAGTGAAATTGCCTATAAAAACTTCTGAAATATTTTTTAAGATTTTGAAGCCTGTGTTATTTTCAATTACTGACATAAATTTTTTTTATAACCGCAGCCCCTGAAACTTTTTTGATTTATTAAATTCACTGAATCTGTCAAAGACACAGAGGTAGCCTCCAATTTCGTGAGTGCTATAGGTACAAAAGAATAATTTGTTTTTATAAATATTAAATTTTCTTTCACTGTTGGTTTAGAAAAAAGAGTTTTTGCATTTATTAGATCGGCAGAAGACGAGTCGTTTAGATCTTCGATAACTTTTTTTAACTAATTCAAAGTTCTCGGCATAAAGTATAGCAGCGGGCAACCAAGTTCCCCAGCGAGTTATTACTGCTGTAGTGGTAATTGAGTATTTGGACAATTTTCCTTATAAAATTAAACACGCGAATGTGCTTTTAGAAATACCTTTTTTACTTGATTAATTAAATCATTTACCAATGGAAACTGGTCTCTTATACATTCTGCCACTCTATTGATACAATGAGCCAAACAAGTAACATGAAATAGGTTAGAATAAAATATTTTTAAATTTTGTGCTGCCTTAACCATATAGGGTGCAGCATCCGATAAAAGGAGTATGAATTTTTCCGACGGAACACTGTCGGGCAAAAAAGAGTTGGTTAATGTTTCTTGAATAAATCTGGTTACACTTAAATTGTTGGTTTTTTCCAATTGTTCGGATGCAATTAAATAGGATCTACCATAATCATTGGTTTCCCCTAAGACTCCAATCAATGCGTGTGCAATATATCTCCCCATGAGTCAGTTGTTTCATCAACCAAAAGATAAAAATAATTTCCACCCACTTCTTTTTAATGTCATTTACAGTTTCTTTGTAAATTACATCAACACTACCTTTACGTACAGTTGACTCGTCCGGTATGTTAAATTTACAATATTTTGTCAAAAATGAACGTAAATTGGGGTTGCTCAGCTTTTAAGTGGTATATTGGCTCCAATGAATGCCTTACATAAGTCCTCATTGAACTGGGCTTGTACGCTGTTTTTTTGGTTTTTTCTTCAAGACCATGTTGTATTGTTTGCTGGGAGGGTTCCCCTCGTTGCAATTTTCGCACGTTGAGCCGGTGTTTTGCTGATTTGACATGTTGATCCACAATAAATTTTTTATCTGCATGAATCTGTAAAATCCAAAAAAGCAATAATTAATTTGGGTTTACATTCGTTAAAAAATCTTCTACCTTCCTACTTCTGCCAAATAAAATAGAAAACTTTTGTAAATACATTAAAATTGTTAACATTCTTCATCATCATCATCCAGCCTGTTGACTGTACTGCTGAACATAGGCCTTCCCCAAACGTTTCCATTCTTCTCGGTCTTGAGCAGCTCGGGTCCAGTGTCCCGCTATCCTTTTGATGTCGTCGCTCCAGCGCGTTGGAGGCCTTCCTCTGCTTCTTTTATCAGCACGGGGTCTCCAATTCACAAGTCTGATGGTCCATCTATCATCTCTGAATCTTGCAACATGTCCTGCCCATTTCCACTTAAGTGTGGTAATTCGGCCGATTATGTCCTCGACTTTTGTTCTCCGGCGAATTTCTGTATTTCTTACACGATCCTGCAGCCTGATACCTAGTATTGCTCTTTCCATTTTTCTTTGGGCGACTCTGAGTTTGGATACGATATACTTAGTTAGGGTAAGTGTTTCTGCTCCATATGTGATGACCGGTAATACACACTGCTTGTAGACCTTACTTTTTAGGTTTATTGGTAGGCCGCTATTAAAAACATCCTTCAACCTACCATACGCTGCCCAGCCCAATCCTATTTTTCTAGCTAGTTCATGCGTCTGGTTATCTCTACTAATTTTTTTACTAAAAAAAAATGTAGAGATTGTTAACATTAGCTACCAATAATTTGCTTGAATACTTAATTTATAAAAGCAGCAATCTCCTTATAGCAAAAAACGTAATATATCTTTCTTTTTTTACCATAAAATAATTGAGTAGAAATTTTTTATAAATACTTTAAAATTGTTAACATTAACGACCAATATTGTGCTTGAATACGTAATTTATAAATGCCAAAATTTCCTATTATACCAAAAAACATATATCTTTCTTTATTTACTATAGACTGGAAAAAAATAAATGTGAAAATATGGTTTATACTCACAATTTTCGAACAAGCTGTACAGGCAGGAACGTCAAACTGGTGAGAGGAGTTTGATTACGGGGGGTGACGCCCCCGCCATTCCGAGTTGCCATGGGATATGGCCCATCAAATCTCATCCTCCTCCCCCAGGCTGGAGAACACCAAAGTACAAAGTCTGGAACTGATCAATGACAGTTTGTGACAAGAGGGGCTGCATTGTATTGGCTGGCAGGAACGTCAGACTGGTGAGAGGAGTTTGATTACGGGGAGTGACGCCCCCGCCATTCCGAGTTGCCATGGGATATGGCGCATAAAATCCCATCGTCCTCCCCCAGGCTGGAGAACACCAAAGTACAAAGTCTGGAGCCGATCAATGACAGTTTGTGACAAGAGGGGCTGCATTGTATTGGCTGGCAGGAACGTCAAACTGGTGAGAGCAGTTTGATTACGGGGAGTGACGCCCCCATCATTCCGAGTTGCCACGGGATGTGGCCCATCAAATCCCATCGTCCTCCTCTAGGCTGGAGAACACCAAAGTACAAAGTCTGGAGCTGATCACTGGGAGGTGATCCAACAAACCCCATTTTTACCCCTGTCAGACTAGGGACCGCCAAAGTAATGAGTCTGAGGCCGATGCTTCGAGTGGAAGCGGCCCTAGGTGGTAGATGCATAAGCCTACTCGCATCGTCCGGTGAAAGACCACCCCACCAGAATTGGGAAGCGCTAAGTGGTTTTCTCAAATCACGTTCCGCTTCCGCACTGGTGGTCCCGGGTTCCACAGTAGGAATATATGGACATGATGGTGCTTCCAGGATCAAAATATTCCAGAAGTAAACTCCCCGGCCATTCGGATCTCCGGGCGCTGGGTGGCCCTGGGAGCCCTTCATTCCGCATTTCACAGACAGCAAAGATACCGAACCAATTTAGAATAGATTTCTGCAACATAAGAGGCCTAAATACAAACATAAATTCGGTACACCAACATCTACAAGCAAATAGGCCACACATATTAGCCTTTACAGAAACACAAGTATGATCTACAACAACAGTGAACTACCTCTATCCTGGTTACGACTTACATACCCGATTTAGATATAAGTTCGGAATATGCCTTTTTGTCCGAAGCGACCTTTCATGTCACCGCGAGGAAACACTCGAACCGAACAACCTTGACGTCATGTGGCTCAAGTTCACCGCCAAGGGATTAACCAAGTTTATATGTTGTCTCTATCGCCCTCCGAGCGATAGAGCCTACCAAAGCTTTTTCTCAACACTAGCTACCAC
>MU195302.1:3063-16129 GCA_016904865.1 Pissodes strobi
CCAGGGAAGACCGAACTCATTCTCTTCACAAGGAAACGAAATCTAGCAGGTTTTATACATCCCATACTCTACCAGACGAGACTGAGCCTAAGTCAACAAGTCAAATATTTGGGAGTTATTTTAGACAGTAAATTGACGTGGAAGGCATACGTTGAACAGGTGGTGAATAAGACAACCGCGATTATGTGGCAACTAAGGAGAACCGTAGGTAGGAAGTGGGGTTTAAAACCTTACATCCTCCAGTGGCTGTACACTGCTGTGATAAGACCGAGGATTTCCTACGGATCCGTGGTCTGATGGCCACCGGTGGCCAGAGCCACTAATGCCCAGAAACTGGCCAGACTGCAAAGGCTGGCTCGTTTGGGTATTACCGGAGCATTGAGAACCACTCCCGGAGCAGCACTGAACATCATCCTGGGGCTGCCGAACCTCCCGATCTGGATTGAGAGAGAGGCAATGGCGGCTCACAAAAGGATGATCGACAGTGGCCTATGGCGAAAGGACTACACAGGGAAAGGCCATACGATTATTGCCGCCAAAATGAGTAGGGATCTACCCATCATTGCGACCAAAGGCAATATTCCAGATGGCAGATTAAGACTGAGAAGGAATTTCCAAGTGGAATTTCCATCAAGGGAAGAGTGGCTGTCAGGCCAGGTACGTACGCCGAGCGGCGCACACGCATGGTACTCTGACGGCTCATGGATGGCTAATACACAGTCATCCGGAGCCGGTGTATACCTAGACAACACTAAATCAGGAGAAAGCACTTCGCTGGGGAGATATGCCACTGTTTTCCAGGCGGAGGTGTTTGCTATTTTGGAAGTAGCAACCAAGGCGAAAGTAACAGCAGGTGTAGGGAGTATATATATTTACTCGGACAGTCAAGCCGCTCTAAGGGCGATCCAAAAACCCAGGGCAAGCTGTAAGCTAGTTCAGTAATGTAGAGACGCCCTAGACAGATTGGCTGTGCACAAGGAAGTAAGACTCAGATGGGTTCCAGGGCACAGTGGCATCGAGGGCAACGAACGGGCCGATGAATTGGCCAGACAAGGCTCAATGAGCCACCTCGTCGGTCCAGAACCTGGTCTGGGCTTAAGTAAAAGGCAAATCTCTCAGGAACTAAATAACTGGGCCTGGAACAAGACAAAGCACAATTGGAGAGGAAAAGAAGGATGCAGACAAGCCAAGGAAATGATTCCAAATCCTGACGGATCCAGAGCAAGGCGACTGCTAAAAAAGAGCCGAGAGGACATGAGGAACTTGGTAGGTATTCTGACTGGGCATGGAAGCCTAAACAGACATCTGCACCTTATCGGCGTGAGGGACAGCCCACTCTGCCTGAACTGCGGGACAGGGAAGGAGTCCTCATACCACTATATAGGAATTTGTGATAGATGGAGTCGCCTAAGGAGGAAGATACTGGGAGCACCAACACTTGCTCGGGAAGATCTAAAGGATCTGGACTGGGAGGACGTCCTCACTTTTATCAAGGTGACGGGCCGTTTCAGTGCGGGCCGGGTGTTGGAAGTAGCCAGATAGGGGAGGGCGGATCGGGGATGGTGAAAAGGGACTTATAGGCCTACTTACCGGGCTTCGGCCCCCCCACCCTTACTACTACTACTACTACCTTATACTTGCAAGGGTATCCTCCAAGAATAAGTAGAGGGATGTTGGCTTGTCCTTCTGTGTGCCGCGGCAGGTTCCAACCTGTTTACGATGGTTTCTTTATTTACGGTATATGTTTCTTATCGGTGTTATTTGAGCACATTACTTCGATCAGAGAAGATGTATTTGTCAAGCAGCGATAGTGAAATTACAGAAAAAGATAATGCTAGAACCGAACTGCAATTCATAGCAGATGAAATTGCCAAGGCCCTCGTGATTTTGGAAAAATCCCAAACACCAAAAATAAAAGCTAGAAAGGATGAGGCTATTAGAAATGTTACCAGGAAATACGAGGTGACATTTGGTAAAGCACTGGATGTGAAAGGCTTTTTAAAGAAAATAAACAATATGAAAGGGAGGTTGAAGAAAAAACCTGACTTGAAGAAAACTGGAAATAAAGCAATTAAACTGTTGGAATGGGAGAAAAAGTTATTGAAGGCTATGGATGGTGACAGTTATCTTACAATTAGAAGAATCGGAGGCGCAATGCAGTGAAGCTTCTACTATGCGAGAAGAGACTGAATCAGCCATCAAACCACAACAAAAAGAATTATAAAGGTTAAACAAACGTTTATTTCGCTAGTTTATAGAGTAAAACGATGCTATAAAAGGTAAGATAATCAATTATATATTACTTATATGGCAGCTATTTGTCTAAAAGGGACCACTTTACTCAGCTATTACATAAAAGGGTAACTAAATGCTCCAAAAAACTTTTCTATAACACTTCTATATAAAACTCTTTTAACACGTATATATGCCTAATATATAGCCACTATATAACTTCTTGAACAAAGTATAGCGCTTACCATCACCATTATAAAGAACATATAAAGCATCTATATAGGTAGTGAAGTAAAACTTGCTCTTAAATTGCAATAATGCTGTGTAAGTATTATTATATGGCGGTTATGTATATGTTTTTTAAAAATACATAAATGCAACTTACGCGATTAAATATGCCTTCTATAACTTTTATATATTCATATATCTTCTATATTGCAAAATGGTTAGAGGAATATCTCCTACTCCACTAAAACTCAAACTCAAACAGACATTTTGATAATTACAGAGGTTGTAGGAATAGCCATTCAGAATGGCGTCTACAGTATATGGAATTATTTGAACGAGTTATGTATAAAAAGCTATTGTGGGCAGGCCGGAGTACCTAAAAACGATATGCCAGAAAGAAATTATTGTAATTATGTAATATGCTACCTCGTAAAATTACTACTCGCTTGTAATCATGTAATCTGTCCCTTTAAATTGCATATAAGCGTTTAAATAACCTTTATAAAGCATCTATAAAGATATCATTTGTCTGTATAAGAGTATCGTAGGCATGTTTACAAAGCAAGTATATAGCTTAAAAGTTATAATGAATGTCTTTATAAAACAATTAAATAGCTACTTTATAGCATCTCTCAAATTTCGTTCTTAAACCGCTTAAAGAACTAAATTAAAGAACCAAAATATCATTTAACCAAATTGATAATCTGAGATTCTGCAATAACTCCATATAGTCATAAATGAAGCAGTTGTAAATCATTTTTAAAGCAATTCGGATATAAAGCGCCATCCTCTGTAAAATGTCCACATTTCTTCAGGTTTTTCAAGTTCTTAAATTTGTCAATTTTAATCATCTTGACAGCAAATCATTAAGTGGAACACAACTAAAATACTAAATATACTCGCTATAGAAGAGTTGAAAGACAAAAATTCTTAACATCCTGTGTAGTGGTATTTCACGACGCCATTTTGCTTAAACAGGTAATATGTCCCTTTAAATGGCATATAAGCGTTTAAATAATATTTATAAAGCATCTATAAAGATATCATTTGTCTATATAAGAGGATTTTAGGCATATTTACAAAGCTAGTATATAGCTGAAAATTCATAATGAATGTCTTTATAGAACAATTAAAAAGCTACTTTATAGCAGCTTTGAAATTACGTTCTTAAACCGCCTAAAGATCGAAATTAAAGAACCAATTTATCATTTAAGCAAATTGGTAATCTGAGATTCTGCAATATCTCCATAGTCATAAATGAAGCACTTATAAATCATTTTTAAAGCAATTCGGATATAAAGCGCCATCCTATCTAAAATGTCCAGATTTCTTCAGGTTTTTCCAGTTCTTAAAGTTGTCATTTTTAGTCATCTTGACAGCAAATTATTAAGTGGAACACAACTAAAACACTAAATATACTATCTATAGAAGCGTTAAAAGACAAAAATTCTTCACATCCTGTGTAGTGGTATTTCATGACGCCATTTTGCTTAAATTAAGCGTTTAAATAATCTTTATAAAGCATCTGTAAAGATATCATTTGTCTGTATAAGAGGATCTTAGGCATGTTTACAAAGCAAGTATATAGCTTAAAAGTCATAATGAATGTCTTTATAGAAAAATTAAAAAGCTCCTTTATAGCAGCATTTAAATCACGTTCTTAAACCGCTTAAAGAACTAAATTAAAGAACCAAAATATCATTTAACCAAATTGATAATCTGAAATTCTGCAATAACTCCATATAGTCATAAATGAAGCAGTTATAAATCATTTTTAAAGCAATTCGGATATAAAGCGCCATCCTCTGTAAAATGTCCACATTTCTTCAGGTTTTTCAAGTTCTTAAAGTTGTCAATTTTAATCATCTTGACAGCAAATCATTAAGTGGAACACAACTAAAATACTAAATATACTCGCTATAGAAGCGTTGAAAGACAAAAATTCTTAACATCCTGTGTAGTGGTATTTCACGACGCCATTTTGCTTAAACAGGTAATCTGTCCCTTTAAATGGCATATAAGCGTTTAAATAATATTTATAAAGCATCTATAAAGATATCATTTGTCTATATAAGAGGATCTTAGGCATGTTCCCAAAGCAAGTATATAGCTGAAAATTCATAATGAATGTCTTTATAGAACAATTAAAAAGCTACTTTATAGCAGCTCCCAAATTACGTTCTTAAACCGCTTAAAGAACTAAATAAAAGAACCAAAATATCATTTAAGCAAATTGGTAATCTGAGATTCTGCAATAACTCCATATAGTCATAAATGAAGCACTTATAAATTATTTTTAAAGCAATTCGGATATAAAGCGCGATCCTATGTGTTACTTGTGAATCTAGTAGTGTCAAGACTGTCGAATCTCTTCTGCCAGCAAGAAAAAAAAACAGCCACAAAAAAGTACGAAACAAATGAAACCAAAGAACTCAGAACCAAAGAGCTTCAACGCCTAGTTCTTTTAGAGCAGTATCGAACAACTAGAGTTCAAAGAGAATACTATGAAAAAAAGTTGGAGAGGATGACGCGGGAGGAATCAACAGCAAATATTGGTAACGAGGGGGAGGTAACATACTACAATATGTAAACAATTTACCAAATTTTCTCGTATAACGTTATCATATTATATATTATATTATATATTATGTAAGGTACTTATTATTTTTTGTAAGACTAGGGGATTTTGAGTATAATTATTATCCAATTTGTTTAAATGATCCAGTGTTGGTTGCTATGGAACTGAGGTGAAAAGTGTTTTTATAAAAAAGATGTGTTATTGAATGCTCCATCGAAAAGATAAGAAGAAGATTTTACTTAGATGATAAGATGGGTTTAAAATGTAAAAGAGCAAAGTAGGTATATGTTTGATTTATTATTAACATTATTAAAAAGTTTGTAATAAAATAAAAACAGAACACTTTGCGTTAGTATATGAATAAACTATTTACATTTATTCGAATTATGTTTTTTTAAAAACCAAAATGATGTGATGTTATTATGGCATAAATAGTAAAACTAAATTAAACATTAACTTTTATTTTATACAGTGTTATACCTACATTTAATTATTAAAGTTGTTTATTACAATGCACAAATTTCTTCTGACTTATTGCCGTTACTGGCGAAGAAGTAGATCAACTTCGTCATTATCATTGTCATCTTCTTCTGGCACTTCTTCTTCAGGTGCTTCAAAATCGATGTCTGTCAAAGTTTTTGCCATATTATGAAGCACAATACAGGGAACAATTATTTTTGGCAAATTTTTCAATTTCACTCGGCAAACATATTGCAAAATAGGAAATCGACGTTTCAGTGGACCCAAACAACGTTCAATTATCACTCTCTCTTTTTTCAAAAGTTTATTATAATCTAGTTTAAGACCTCGAGCGGGATTTCTGAATCGAGTCATGAGCCACGGCTCTATACCATATCCATCATCAGCAGGTACCACGACGTTGTTTTTATTTTGTAAATGAACCTTTATTTGTGAATTTCTCCATATTCTTGAATCGTGGACCAATCCAGGCCAACTAACGTCCATACTAGTAAACATTTCTCTTGAATCACAAGAGGCCTGCACATTCAGTGTAAAATGACCTTCTCGGTTGACATAGTCATCACCATGGCGATTTGGTTTCAGTATTCCTATGTGGGTACAGTCAGCTACACCAATTGCTATCGGGAACCTATACTTGCTTTGCCATAACTATTTCGCATCCATAAGTTAATTGTTATAGTAGACGGAAACTTTATCCAGTGATTTGATTGCGAAACTATGCTCTCAATTGCGGCAGTCAATGTACGAGATACTGTAGCTTGACTTACATCCAGTTCTTGACCAATGCCTTTCTTATACCCAGGGTCACTGAGATAGCGTAAACATATCTTCATTTTTAGGACAGATGATAACGCACCTCCTCGAGTTTCAGTATTTATTTCCAAAAATCTGTTGGCAATCCATTGCAAATTTTCCTCCTCAAACCGGTATAATTCTTTGTAATCACGAACAGATGTTGATAAACGCTGCTTGTAGTGTTTAATCTCTTTCAGTTCCACAACATCTGCCATCGCTACAACTGATCACTACACGACTGAGTCGGCTACTGAATAGACTAAAAATTAATCAAGGATATCCTCTTTATTTAGAGTAAAAGGTAACGTTTATGAATAACCAAATCCTTTTTTGTGAAGGATATGCTCATACTCTATAAGTATAAGCTTTTACTCGGAATATTATGAATGCGAGCTGAAGGATTTTCTTCATATTGTGCAAGTATAAGCATAACCTTTTTTATGAATACGGACATGCCATATACTGCACCTGAAATTTTACCAAAATTAAACAACAAGCGGTTTCAATACCAAATATTCATAATTGATAGCAGAGCTGATCGGAGTACCCATCCCTACAAGGTTACACAGTTCTAGTCGAACGCGACTTACTATAGCGGCCGACGTAATGCCAAACATGTCCAGTCCAGATGACAATTTGATTTTCGAAGTAAAATATTACCGACAAAATCAATTCAAAAGACGAACTTTACATTAAAGAAAACCCACAAAAGTAAATATAATATGACATTCATGACGGTATATGGTCACAATCTACTCTCAATAAGTTATAACAGTTAAGATAATCCAAAGTTAATTTTTCTAAAATGACCTCTCGTCAGTTGTTTATATGGTCAAAAATTCTGTTCTTATACGTTTAAAAGCTTTAATCGACTTTGCTTCTCTTAGAAAAATAAAAGTTTACATAAACTGAAGAAAAGAAAGACTAAATTATGAAATAAAGAACAAAATGCCTTTCCACATGCTGAGATAACCAAATGGACGCAAAGAATAACGGTCTAGGAATCGAAGAAAAGAAAAACTAGTTGCTCTAAGGAAAATATGAAATGCACTGGAATTGGAGTCCACCATACTCACACAAAGTACATATTTTATAATATTAAAGAATGATGTGGCTATTTTAGTGTTAATTAATTAAGAGGAGCTAACATTATCGACAAGCTATTTCTGGATAAAGTTGAAGTTCAAGCTGCAAAAACTTACTTAACATCAAATATTCACTTTTAGATAAGGCAAGCGCATGCCATCTATCCAGATAAAAAGGATATTGTTAAAATAGAAGGCCAAAACATTATGACATGGATACGGATTTACACGAAATTTACTTGAAGACGTTATTAATATACAATGTATTATGGCCAATAGATAGATAATTTATTTGTGTCAGTAACTTTACTTTCATACACAAGTCATAAAATTAAGAGGAATGAAGTACATGAGTTGTTAAAAATAAGGTTCAATCACTAAGAAACAGAAAATAAAATAACAATAGAAACAATGCAAACCTACAACCCACAAGTCAACATAATTTAAAATGACAGACAGACAGAACCGTATAAATATAGACAAATATGCTATTAAGTATAGATTTAAGATATCATAACATGGGCATAGACTGGTTAAGGATACAATAATAATAAAATAAAATGCACCTACACTACAATAAATTTTACTAGAGCAAGTCTTGATCAGGATCTGAGCGCATATGTCATATATTCAGAGGTGTGGTTATAAACTTATCAACAGAGTAAAAGTTGTGTTTTAAGAGAGTATCTCTGATCAGAACTTTAAATTTTTTCAGAGTCAGCTGGCGAGTGGAGCTTTGTAATTTATTGTAAAGATTAGGGGCTGACTTTTGCAGTTTTAGAGAAGGGGGCCGTAATTACTCTGCACCTCTTGTGTTATAAGAATGAAAATCGACATTTTTTTTATATTTACTTTTATGAGTTTCAACGAGGCAGTTAAGGATGTAAATACACGGAAGGGTTAAAATGTGTAAATCCATAAAAAACGGCCGACAGTGGTCCCTACAGTGAAGACTCAAAATTATCCTCAAGGCTCTCTTCTGGAGTCGAAAAACTCTTATTGAGTGAGAAGAATTACCCCAAAGAACCAACACCATATGAGATGTGTGAATAAAAAAATGCATAGTATGCACTTAAACGACCGCCCATATCAATAAAGCCTCTAAGCTGTCTCAGAAGAAATAAGCTTGGAGAGAGTCTTTTGCATAAGCTCTCTATATGGGCATGCCGTGTCAACCCATCATCCACAATCAAACCCAGCAGTTTAACACTTTCTCCACTGTGGACTTGAGGATTACTTGACAGAATCAGCCTATGGGTTTTGTCCTCATTCAAGGTAAGTTTATTTCCCTCAAACCATATCCTGGCCCTTGACATAACAGAAATCATGCTGGTCTGCAGTTCCCTAACACTCTCGGAGGATGAAAGCAATGTTGTATCATCAGCAAATAAAAAAAGAGGGATTCGGCTCCAGAAACGTACATAGATCATTGATATAAAGTGTAAATAGTATGGGTCCGATGACTGACCCCTGTGGGACTCCAAACTTTACAGGACAAGCACTAGAGATGTCACCATAGTTGCCAGTGCATTGACGTCTGTTAGTGAGGTAAGAACTAAAGAAAGCCAGGGCAACGCCTCTAAAGCCATAAAATGCTTCTAACTTATTCAGCAGGATCTCTGGGTAGACACAGTCGAAGGCCTTGCTGAGGTCCCATAGAGTCAGACCAGTATGCTTGCCCCCTTCAAAGCCCACGACAATGCTATTAACCATGCTGATAATTGCTTGGGTTGTTGATAGACCAGTTCTAAAACCAAACTGGCCAGGATGCAGGAGGTTATGATGATCTAAGTAGTTAGTCAGTCTAGTCTGAATCAATTTCTCAAACACCTTTCCAAAAATGGGTATAATGGATATGGGTCGGTAGTTTGATGGGTCCTCCCTCTCACCCTTTTTGAAGATCGGTATAACCATGCTAACTTTAAAATTTTCTGGAAAAAGCCCTTGCTCAAAACATAGGTTGAAAATTATTGGAATAGCCAGAATGTCCTTGGTATGTTTTATAATAGCACTATTTAAATGGTAAACATCAACAGCCCTAGAATATTTTAAACTATTTATTGCTTCGATAACCTCACTAGGACTAACGGGGCTAAGAAAAAAAGAATTGGCACATGAGGGCATTGAAAGCAATGAAAGTGCAGTCAAATTGACACTGGAATCAGGAATCTCTTTTAATGAGCCTTTCGGCAACGGTCACAAAGTAGTCGTTAAAAGTCTGAGGATCAATACAAGTTGAACCACCGCTGTTACAACCATTGTTAGACTCGTAGTTGATCAATTTCCAGCTATCTCTTACTTTGTTTGTTAAGTCAGTGATAAAACCCTGATAGGCAGTTCTTTTGGTTTCCTCAAGGCACTTTTTGTATAATTTTCTAAAGTGCCGATAGGCTCTCATGGATTCTTCATTACCAAAGGAGTCGGCTATTGATTTGAGAGCTTGTAGCTTATTTCTCATGTCAGGCAGTTTCTGGTTAAACCAGTTGACAGGAGCAATTTTCTGGGAGTTGGGCACCCTTTTCAAAAGAGCGTGTTCACACACTAGGTTGCTGTAAGTATTGATCAGAAAATCAGACATTTTTGAGGCCGATTCTAACTCATAAAACTCAGACCAATTCAAACTCTGTAGCAAGCCTGCCTCAGCCTTCTGTATGAATGCCCATGTCGATGGATTGATTGGGAAACCCTAAAGATTAATGTCAGCCCATAGTGATCTGACAGACACGAATCCAAGATTGATGCAAGAGACATATCACTAGACAAATTGGAAAAACATTATCAATGCCCGACCAAAAACACGGGTTGGCATGCTAATTTTTATTTCAACATTGAAGGAGGTTAGTAAATAGGTAAGCTCTTGAACAGAGGGAGAGGTATCATGTAAGAAGTTGATGTTAAAATCACCGACCACAATAATATTTTTATATTTAGCTGTTAACTCAATAAGAAGGAGTTCAAACAGCACAAGAAAATTATTCAAATCCCCATTACATGGTCTGTAAACTGTGACAACGATAGTGTATTTCATGATTTCAATGCCACAAAACTCAGCTGTAATCTCTTTGGAAAATTTGCCAAGATCTATGCAGATACAGAGATTCGAAATTTCAGCTTTAACCAGAGTGACCACGCCTCCATGTCTCTGCTCAGATCTACAAAAAGAGGTAATCATTAAATAATTCATTATTTTAACCTTTGCTAATTGTTCAAAAGTTAACCAATGCTCAGCCAAGCAAACAACATCAAAAGTACTTTTGTTTAAGAATAAATTTAGCTCATTCAATTTGTTAGATAGATATTGGATATTAACAAAGAAAATATTTACATCTTGACTGATGGATTGGGAACTAGTATGCTCATCTGTTGCTGCTTTGTGCCCTCCAAAAATTTCCTCCATTGGGTCGAGAGTTTCCAGGTCTGCGTCCTGTCTTGCTATTAAGATTTTCTCTTCTGCTCGGTGCATAGTGCCTCCAGACCTTGACATACACTCTTTTGGGCCAGTATTCTTCACTGAATATTTGATCTAGGTGTTCCTGAGGAAATGTCAATTTGAAAGAGTGTGCGGTGTCACTTCCTCTTAGTTTTGTGACCGATACATGATCAGTGTGTACCTGTGGGGCTAACTTTTGTATATGTCCCCTTACCATCTGCTCAGTCACAACAATGCTAAGACTAGAAAGATGTAGGGAGGCTATAGGTGGAGCAGCAGAGAGATTCTTGCTGGGATCCAAAAAGTCATCTGAAGGTCCAACCAAAACCCTCGGTCTTTGTGAAGCAGCTTCCAAAGACAAAAAAGCGCTCTCCGTATCCCTAACAATCCCGCTGTAGCCCTTCCTCTTAAAAGGCTGACCGTTCTGTGGAAGAAGTTGGTCCTGTTGCTGGCGGTCGTCCCTTGTCGAATGATTCCGGCCTGACCGCTGATTGTCAGTGGCCACATCTGCAGTAAGATCAATAAATTTTCGCAAATTTGCCTCATCAACAGCCCTCTGGCTCTGTTTAGGGTTGATAGTTGGCTTGGTTGATATTGGCTATATATACAGTTATATTGGCTATATATACAGTTATACACTATGAACTACAAACTATTTAAAGATTGGTAAATGAACTTTAAATAATAGAACAATAAATAAAATTTATATAGAATGGTAAATAAGAATAATAAGAATTTTTTTAGCAGTATCCTTGGCAAACTTTAACATAAATTTAGCGCGAATTAGCAATTAAGTGTAATTAAGGCTGAAACTGAACGGTGCTCTTATCAGCCTATGATCATTATCCATGTCGTGTGAGCTTGTCCTGTTGTTGTTTTAGCTACTTGATATATGTTTTCAAATTCTAACCTGTCCTTTGGTGCATTTTTATTTTATTAAAATTCAAATTGCAAGTGTAGTCTTCATCCAGGTGCTTTCAAGTGATATATGTTTGAATAATGTTAACTCTTTCAATAGTTTTATAGACTGGCTGTACTTAAAAATTATATAAATTTAATCTGATTTTTGTCTCCAGTGTAAGATGAAACAAGAAGACCTCGACTTCGAAACGGAAACCGTTTCTATTGTCACCTTATATTATTCCCAAGAAAAAAAAATATTTTAACAAAAAAAAACAGAATTATTAACGAATACATTTCTAGAGGATAAAATTTCAGTCTAAAATCAATATTCCGAGTTCTTTCACCTTTTTCACGCCATTGCCCCTTTTGACACAAAAATGTTATTAAAGGCCATTGTTATATTCGCGAGGAAAACAATTAGGATTATTTTATCAATGTTTTCGCTCGTGTTTTTATTCAATTAAGGAAAAGACATTGTTCAAATAGGGGCTCAAATATTTAGACTTCAAAGAGATGTACAATGCAGACATTGTTAGAATTTCATAAATGTATTAAATTCCTGTCATTCTAGGGTTCTTCTTGTAAGGTCTCCTTTGATTATGACGGGACTACAGCAGGATTTTTTTTATATTTAGTTTATTAAATTTGAATATTGTAAGCTAATTGTGCTATGATCGGCAACTGAGGTTGAAAAATAATTATTATGCTTATGATCTAAACAAGTTTTGAAAGCAGTAACAGAATTCTCAACAAAATCAAACATTAAAGAGGATACAAACTGAGTAATGTTATTGATAGAGTTTTCAAGATATTGCGAAAAAAATCAAAACTTGCATTTTTGAAAACATGCTGTTACTTTCTTTATTTTGCAAATATGTAAAAACGTGTCTAAGTGTATTTTTGCGTATATCTTCGCTTTTCACCTATCTGCGACGCACTTTATTAACTTCTAATTTTATTTCTTAATTAGTGAAAAATGAGAAGTTGAGAAAATTTACAATGCGTAGGGCAGAACGAGCTGTCTTTTAAATGTGAAAATTGGGCCTTACCTCAAACGTGGGGGCGCCAACAATTTGTAGACCGCACAAGTCAGAAAACTCCACAGCAAAAAAATATGATAATAATAAACCAAAGATCGGTTTATTACTATAAATGGGTGGTTTGTTCGTTACAGCCTGTTGCGGAGCAAAAGAACTTGACGTCTAGTTAATTAAAAATTTCGGTATTCTATATTGCCTAATAATTATACAGCAGCAACTTTATTTAATGGAAAGGGGAAGACTTATTTATGTAACTACTCTAAATAATTACCAAAATTTGAAGAAAAAAAAA
>JAEQML010071475.1:0-16127 GCA_016904865.1 Pissodes strobi
AACAGTGTATTGTCAAGAAAACTATTTCCGTATCGACGAGTACAGACCTTGTTAGATCCATATCCACTCAAACCTCAGCAATAGACAAAATCAAGGAAGGTGCAATAAACATCAACGTAACTCATCAGAGTTTAGACATAGAGAAACCAGACAATCACAGTGAACCTGTCCAAAATTCAGCACCGGAAACTTCAAGAAGTAATTTTTTATACCCTCGACTCTCCCAGTTGGGCCTGGGCGAAGAACCCAAAGCATTATAACAAATCGAAAAACCTCCAAAATCATAGTCAGCCATATCAACATTCAAAATCTTCCTACAAAATTAAATGAGCTGCAAATCTTTTGTGAAGAATCTTTACCCCACATTCTCTGCCTCACAGAGACTTGGATCACCCGCAATGCCACGAGTTCCATGTATCTGCCTTCCTACAATCTGCTGACATCATTCTGTCGCAGTCAGCATATACATGGGGGTTGTGCAATATACACCTCAGAAAACCTAACATCCAAGCCATTAGAGAATATACAGCGGTTGGGAAGAGAAATGCATATTGAATGCTGTGGAGTTGAGCTACACATGGATGCAACCAAAATAGCAATTGTAACTGTGTACAGACCTCCATCAGGAGACTTTGATTTATTCTTAGATATTGCAGCTCAACTACTTGCATACTGTGAAAAAATCTGCCCTAACACAGTGTTATGTGGAGATCTCAACGTAGACAGTCTAAAAAAATCGGACCGTAAATACCAATATTTGATGGATTTATTAAATTCTTTTGGATTGAAGAATTTTTGTGATGGTCCTACAAGAGTCTTTACTTCAGTATTGGGAATATCTATCGCATCAATCGACTATATGACTACCAACATAGAAGAAACCTCTATTAAGTGTATGATTAAGCAACCTCACCTTTCAGACCATATGTTACAAGAGCTGAGCATAGACATTTTCTCAGGAGAAAAGAAATCATCTGCTGAATCAAAGGAAGTACGCTTTATTACAAACAAAGCCATCACTGAACTTCGACAACAGATGCTAGGGGAAAAATGGGAACATATCAACAATAGCGACGTAAACAATGCATTCATAGATTTTGTCTCAAGCTTCACATGGTATTTTAATAAGACATGCCCGAGAAAGATTTTCAAGCAACGCTCTAAAAGCAATCCATGGTATGACGCAGTCTTGAGAAAAGCTAAAGATAATCTTCATGACCTCTATGTAGTCTCAACTACCCATAATGACGAAAGAATATTCCAACACTACAAAGAAAAGAAGAAGGAATATCGCAAAGCCATTAGCGATGCAAAAATAAACTTCAATAGCGGCAAAATTTTAAACTCAAAAAATACATCAAAGCAAGTGTGGTCCATAATTAATGAAGAACTGGGAAGAACAAAGAAGAACGCAGACATCAACATAAATAAAGATAATAACTTAATATCTAACAAAAAAGATGTAGCAAACGAGTTTGGAAAATTCTTTTCCGGAGTTGCAGGAGATAAAATCCAAAGGCATTTTGGGCAGCAACTGTCTGATCCAACGCTAAGTGACTACCACCCACATTCAATCTTTCTAAGTCCTGTATCACCAGAGGAAGTAACGAGAATTATAAAAAGTCTAAAAAAACACAAAAGGAGTGGGCCCAGACGAAATCCCTGTAAAAGTTGTAAAGGCTGTAGCTGACCTAATATCTGATCCTTTAAATATAATAATTAATCTCTGCCTAGAAAAGGGTAATTTTCCATCTGCTCTCAAGATAGCTAAAGTAGTACCTATATTTAAAAAAGGCGACAAGCACTGTATTGAGAACTACAGGCCAGTGACTATTAGTATGTTCTCGAAAATTTTTGAGAGGGCAATATATACAAGATTACGAGACTTCCTTGAAAAGTACCAACTTCTGAACGACAATCAGCATGGTTTCAGATCGGGGCGATCCATTGAATCAGCAAGTGGGGTGTTAGTTAACTTTATACGGAGAGAGCTGGACCAAGGTCATGCTGTTGCAGGAGTGTTCTTTGATCTTTCTCGGGCATTCGACACTCTTAACCTGGAATTTATAAGTAAGAAGCTGTTTCACTTGGGAATAAGAGGCAATGCACTTAAACTAATCATGGCTTTCCTAGAAAACAGAAAGCTTTTTGTAGATATAAGCGGGGTTCATTCTAGTCAATACGACATAAATATCGGAGCAGCACAGGGTTCAATATTAGCACCACTAATATTCATACTGTTTGTAAATGATCTAACACTACCAGGTATGACAATTAAATTTGCAGACGATACTTCTGTTGGAATCTCCGCTCCTAATGAAGAGGCTCTTCTGGAACAACTAAACAGGGTATGCGAGGAAATGAAGGCGTGGTGTGGAAGAAACAAGCTTATGAGGACAAGACGGTGATGGTTCATTTTTATGGAAATGTTCCCATGGCATCTATACAGGACAGCACTAGTCAGGTCAAGTTCTTGGGTGTCTACTTGGACCAAAGAATGAATTGGGACGCCCAGATTGCTCATATTTGTTCTGGGCTATCAAGAGCTTACTATGCACTCTTAAAAATGAGACATTCTGTCTCAAGGGACACTCTGATTCACATCTATTATGGAATGGCCTACCATTATCTTTCCTACAATATCATACTATGGGGCCAAGCAACCAATATAAAACGTGTATTTGTTGGTCAAAAGCGATTGATACGTCTAATCTTCAGTCTAAAACATCAAGAATCATGTAAGGAGACATTCAGGGAGCATGGATTTCTTACACTGGTCTCAATCTATATCATGAAATGTGCTATATACGTTTTCAAAAACAGGAGTGGCTTTGAGAAGAATGAGGACAACCACAACTATCCCACTAGGAACTCATCTGCGTTATCCATCCCAAAACACACAACAGCACAGTATGAGAAATCACCGCACTATGCCTGTATAAAGGTATTTAATGGACTCCCAAATACTTGTAAATCGGCCAAGAACATCACAACATTTAGGAGGCAGTTAAAGAGATACCTGATAGATGCTGCCTTTTACTGCCTGAATGATTTTATGAAGTAAGCGTTGAGATTTAATTATGCCAGGAATTATGTTGATATCACATGTAAAATGTAATGTAAATTTTAATAGGAAGTAATCTGTTTTTTTTTGATAAGTAGTTTGTAAGTATAGGCTTAGTATTTTATATTGACCATCCTTATGTCATATTTTGATCTTATTGGAATATATTATTTGTATTGTATTGTATTGTATTGATAGATATTTTTAACGAAGGGTTTGGGTTATTCAGAAAAAAGTTAAAGGCGATATTACTTGGGGTATAAAGTGTTAGTTAGTTAGGATGATTTTAGTTTTAGTCCTAGTCTTAGATTCACATGTATCTGTAATTGACTGCAAGTTGATGCATTACTTAAATAAATAAATAAATAAATGTTTTAGGCTAACCCTACATTCATCTGTGAAGAAAACTTGTTTTCAATCATCCACAGACCAATTTTGATGATTTTGAGCAAAATGAAACCTGGCAACTCTGTTCTTTCTATTAAGCAAGGGCACAGTGGCTGGTCTCCTACTGTTCAATCCAGCTTCATTTAACCGTATTCTAACTAATCTAGAAGAAATTGCGAGATTGCGGGTCGCTTCGAGTTCATTTCTCATCACAGAACTAGTGGCAGTCCTGTTTCTTAAAGCATATTGTCTAAGAAAACGTTCATCTCTGTCATTAGTTCATCGTTTTCGCCGTTGCCCTGGCCTTCTAGAAAAAGTTTCTACTTCGGTCAAATGTCTTACCATACCACTTATTGCGGAACGATGTTTGCCTAACAAATTGGCTACATTACTCTGACAATATCCTTCGTCCAATAAAACTGATGCTCGCACTACCTCGTGTCCACTTAAATTCCTTGTTTGATTCATTTTTCCAACCTTTCGAAGTCACAAATAAAACATTATACCATAAAAAAGTATTACAGTAGACTCTCGATTATTCGAGCTAATGTGGGCTGTACCCTAACTCGGATAATTGGCGGCTCGGATAATCCGGATTTTTTAAATATGTATGTAGTATGTATGTAACGTATAAAAATGTACAAACACCTAGGTCTGCAGAAAGAAATATAATAACGAGTCCCATCAAGTCAGTCAGTTCGTGTTGCTTCGGCAATTCTGTTTAGGCCTGATGCTCGAATAATTCGGCGTCGCTCGGTTAATACAGATTTCAACAGCGGTGTTAGTCAACTCGGAGTCAATCGGAAAAAAGAGAGTCGGATAATCGAGAGTCTACTGTACTTTCAAAAAACGTAACAAAATATAAGCTTAATTTTAAAGAAAATCTATAGCACTAATTACATAATTCTAGCAACTGGTTGCCATAATATATTTGAATTGTGCATATTTCATTTGGTAATTTTTTATCATTTTACTAATATTTCACTTCGCGCATGGCCCTCCGCTCGCTCAACAAGCAGGAACTAACCAAAACTAACCCAAGGCATACATGCCCAAAATCAAGAAAAAAGTAATTTTTTGGACTTAATTTGTAATTTAAAAAAAAAAGTCTATGATCCACCGATTATGGCAATCAGTTGCTAAAATTTAAAATTTCCTTATTTTCACGTCACTCCTGGGAAAGTAGTAGCGAAAGTTCGCCGTTCTGCGTCAATTAACCTCAAAACTCGAAATTTGGGGGCTTTTTTTCGGCTCAAATGTGGGGGATCCACAGATTTTTTTCTCTTAAACTACTCTATTGGACACCCCCTTTCTAGTGAAAAAAGGAAAATTTGCGAAATTCCGTAGGTCGTGAACTTTACCAGAACTGATTTTAGAAACTTAGATATTATATTTATTAAATCTCATATCTTAATGATATCATAGTGCAACCTATGAGACTCCCACAGACTGATGCCTTTATCTTATTCTGAATGTTATTTCTTTCAACTCTTCGTTACTGCTCTTGCTCTATCCTAGTAGCAATGAAGAAGGGACAAAAACGTTTAATGTATCGCAAAATAAATGAAATTAGGTATATAGCAGGTTGTATGAACTTAATAAAACTCACCAATACAGTTGATTGCAGATTTATAACTACTATGTTCATCTCTCAAAGGAACCTTGAATGCAGCCACAGGATTTTCAGAAGGATTATAAATTCCTAATTCTTGCAGTTTCATCAAGGCATTATGCGCTGCCTGATGTTTTCCAATTTGTTTTGAGGACCCGCTGCCAGATGCTTGTATTCCTGCTACCGAAACAACAAAATCAAATCGATTTTCATGTGTCCCCGATATT
The DNA here is from genome assembly GCA_016904865.1 of Pissodes strobi. Taxonomy (NCBI): domain Eukaryota; kingdom Metazoa; phylum Arthropoda; class Insecta; order Coleoptera; family Curculionidae; genus Pissodes; species Pissodes strobi. The sequence goes on from JAEQML010071475.1 coordinate 5,291, forward strand.
TGGAAAACAATATTATAATCGGGTGGAGCAAATCCATTTTTGATAGTTAACTCTTGCAGGACCATTACCGGTGTCTTGGTGTTTTGTGCCATTTCATTCCTAAGAATATAAAAAATAAATTTTCGTTGCAAATAATATCAAACATATCCACTAATTACTTACCCAAAAATTCGTTCTTTCGCTTATAATGGAATTATGATAGTAATGGATATTAAGGGAAAATCGTATAAAATACTGAGTAGTATTTTATTTCGGGGATTCCTTTAATCTAAAATTAATTATATTCAAAAAAAAAAACATTTGAAATTAAGTAAGGTTAGGGCGAGAGAATCGAAATTTTTCTTCTTTTTTGTTTGTTTTATGACACTGCTGCAAGGCATATTGCCAGCACGATTAGGGGTTGACCTGCACGTTGACTGGCTCTAAACCATATAATGGCCATCAATCATATTGCATTAGACTCTTTCATTTCCTTTCAGGTTCCAGGTTTTGTTTATGGCGTTGCTTCTAGGCAATTGCCAGCACACCCCTCGTCCGGCGCTTAGACAGAGGCAGAGCTACCCTTTGGCTTGTGTTACACGTTATTCCAGTTTGAGGGGCCTTGTATTCGGTGGGAACCTCCAGTATGACGGGCCTTTGCCCCTGGTAATTCCCGGCTTTTGCACAACTATATAAGCAAATGAATTGCACGACTGCGTTCCTATGCAAGGAGGCTTCGCACACTGTAGGCATAACTACTTTCTGCCAGAGATTCCAGATCCCCGCAGGATATACCACCCCCCCTCCCCCCCCGCCCACAGGTCACGCTACCGCGTGCGGAAATAAACTCTGAAGTCCTAGTAGGAATCACCCTACAGTACGCCATCCAGTAGGAATCACCCTACACTACACCATTCAGCCGGGCATTATAAGATCCTTTACACAAATAGAGCACTATATAAAAATAGGCCTCTACTATTGGTCGATACGCATGGCCCTCCGCTCGCTTCGCTCGCTACGGGGCTCAAAAATAGGACACTGACCAGGTGCTAACCCAAGACATACCCAAAATCGAGAAAAAACTGTTTAGAAACATAATCTTAAAAATAATAATAAAAAAAAAGCAACGGGGTTTGAAGCCGGGCCGGCCGTCCAGGTAAGACACAGCTATCTAAACCTCTACGCCACGAGAGCTCTTGACAGAAATTGATTGCATCACGAAGACATATTGGATCGACCAATAGGAGAGGCCGATTTTTACATAGTGCACTATTTGTGTAAAGGATCTTAAAATGCTCCGGCCGGCACGACTTTCCAGACTCCCCCCAAAGGATTAGAGCACGTTTTCTAAGCAATGAGCTTCCACTACCCGTGCCGAATTCTGTAATCCGTTTCCAACGTGTTCGTTCTTCGACGGCAGGACCGGAAGTGCTTCATTTCCTTCTTTACTTTATACAAGAGTCTAGCGTTCCTACAAAGTTTTCGTTGCGAAACCGTGCATGCGCAATGGCAAAACAAGAATAATAGGTATTATTATGGCTTTGCATGGCCCTCCGCTCACTACGGGGGCGCAATCAACAAGAACTAACCAAAACTAACCCAAAATTAAGGAAAAAAAGTAAATTAATAAAAAACAAACATAACCTTAAAAAAAGGTAAACAAAACATTTGTCGCGACCGACGGAAATCGTACCCGCAGCGCAGAACCTTTATCTACTACACCACCGAGGCGTTGAAGAAATTTCGTTAGACCGTAAAGACATGAATAATTCACAAATACAGCTTGCGAGGAGCCTTTCACCCTTCCACCATTCCACGAGTTATGTTCTTTATCCACTTCACGCATTGCCCTCCGCTCGCTTTGCTCGCTCCGGGGCGCAACCACACAAAACTAACCAAAACTAACCCAATTCTAATCCAAACTAACTCAAATTTAAAAAAAGAAACAAATATAATCTTTAAAAAAATGCCTTATTGCTACCGATGGGAATCACACCGACGGCCTCTACATCACAGTGCCGTTACCTCTACACCACGAGGGCTCTTCAATGCAAATCGCTGGACCGTAAAGACATCTGTTTGTCAGGGACTCGTGGAATGCTCCTCGCAAGCTGTATCTATCCGCTAATGATAATTCCGATACATTCCACCATATTACGCATGCACGGTTTTGCATCGAAAATTTAGTAGGATCCCTAGACGCTTGTTACTTTATTGGTAGGTCACCTGGCCAAAGAAATGCTCTCGAGCGCAAGATAGGTATATACTAGAGTTGGGAAATATCGTGACTCTAGGGTAACCGGTAAAACAGCGACAACGATGTATAAATAACGAATGACTTTTAACAGTGATTTTAGTCATCACTGTCATCAGAGACCCGGCTAATAGTAGCCTCAGGAATACGCTGTTGCCAAAATATTTCACTTTTCGCATGGCCCTCCGCTCGCTATGGGGGCTCAACAAACAGGAACTATCTAAGTTCTAACCAAAACTAACCCAAGGCATACCCAAAAACCCCCCGACTCTCGTAGGCGCCTTTGGTCTAAGTGAAAATAAAAATCTGACGTCACCGACGCCATTTCGGGATAAAACACAGGGCCAGGATAAGAAATATTCAATTTTAAATAGACAGGATTGGAGTTTTGATAGTATATCCTTTTTTTTAGTTTTATCGTTGATTGGATTCAATCTTAAGCGGGAAAAAAGGAAATATAAACCACTCAAATCATAGAAAAAAATATTTATTTTACAAAATAAAACTATTTTAGGTATAAAATAAGTTTGTTGTCAAATATGTATCTATTTAAAAGTAAAAAAGTATAATTATTGAGTTTCCTATATAATAAGCTTATTTTTATTAATTAATACTTTTAAAGATTTTGTTAATATCTAAATTGAACTGTTTGAGAAACACTTAATAACTTTTGGCAGGACAACGAATTGTTCAATTTTTTTTGAAAAATAGATTAAATTTTTGCTATAAAAGCAACAAAGTCATCGTGGGGATTCTTCAGATTTCCGTATATATCTTTGGAAGCATTTTCATATGCACGAAAAAATATATAAAGGGAGGTGTCATCCAAATCTTGATGTGCTTTTGAATATGCCATGTAAGTTTGGCATGTGTGGATTTTCTCGCATCTATTTAAAAGATAACCATACACGTACCTAATAAAATTATTTTCAACATTATTCTTTTTTCGGTAGCCCAAATTATTAATGTTTGTTCCAAAACCTTTGGGGGAATTTACCAAAGCAGCACCTGTGGACTTATTTTCCAAAATGACTGGTGGTTCGAGGGGAATATCTTTCAACCTTACTAAAATAGAGGTCAGATCAGCCTCATAGTTTTCTGTACCAGAGTATAGTAAATTTATACATTGTACTTTTCGGAAAGATCTTTGAAATTGACCTTCTGGATAAAGCATCTGTATTATTATGTCATCTTCCTTCCCCGTGCTTAGCCTTAAAGTTATATTGTTTAACTCTTCCTGACTTGACTTTGAACTGCTGGCGTCTCTGGATGGAGATGTAGACCGTAGTTGTACTCGACAGTCTCTCTTGAAATGCCCAGTCCTGCCACATATTAGATTTTTGCATAAGTCCGTAGCGTTTTTTTTTTGAAAATCTAAATTTATTGAATTTACAATTGTTTACCAGCGTTCTGACAAATTTTTCTATTCCACGCCTGAAAAAAAGTGGGTGGTTTAGGGTTGGTTGAAAAATTCATCTTGCCAATTCTGAAGATCAGCTACGTTATCAAAGGAGTTACCTTGCAGGTTGTTAGATAAAGACCGGAAAAGGCGAAAATCTGATGGAGAAATGTCAGGAGAATAAGGGAGGATTTTCATGCGTCCGATATCCGACGATACGATGATCCGACGGAGCTCCTATTGGTCAGAATGTTTTGGCGCCAATTATTATCCGAATGTCGTATAGAGTTAAAATTATTTTAACTTTTGTCCGATATCGTGTGTTTTTCAACCTCACTCTTTATTTGTTTTGTTTATTTATATAATGTGTTATATGTATCCCGTCTGCGTCTGCTACTACATATTAACAAATCAATCTAAGTAAAAGATTTTGGGTTCCGAATAGTTATAAAAATCGAGCACAGCAAAATGCTTAACATAATTTATAAAAGGAAATGAGACTGTAACCCATCAGGACAGATGTTTGTACTATTTGAGGATTGGTAGGGAGAATTTCAAAATCTACTAATGTTATTAATATATTAATTAATTTTAACCCGTACCAATCGTGTGCATGAATCGATTTTTGCTGGCGAGAGATTTGCCATTGTATAAGGATTATATAAACAATGGATTTGCACTTATATTAAGGTAATTTCAGTTTAGTACGAAGGACAAGATCATGGTACATTTGTAGGTTAAACTTATCTTTGGGTCCCTCTAACTGTGTTGAATAAATGAAAGTTCTGGGAATTCTTCCTGTGTCTCATTCAAAATTATTACTTCAGGTTTGTTTATAAAAGAAAACGTAGAATGTCAAATTGCCTGTTAAATTCGGATACGAAACTCATGTCAATCCAACCAATAGGAAGACGAATATTGTAACCAATAGAAACACTGTCGGATCATCGTATCGTCGGATATCGGACGCATGAGAATCCACCTTAAGGTGGATGTGGAACAACTTTCCAACCCAGTTCTTGGATAGCCGCTTTCGTAATACTAGCAGTATGCGGGTAAGCATTATGCAGTTCGTTCAAGCAGAGAAGCACAGATGTTTACTCTCTGATTTTTGCTGTTGTCGCTCAACGCCTACGGTATCCATACACCAAGTTTTTGCACTTTGCCCATAGAATGCAGATGTCGTACGATCGTTAATTGGTCACAATTCATCAAATCAGCTAATTCCTTAGTTGACTGACGGGGATCGTCATGAATTAAAGCGTTTAAATGAGTTCGTTAAAATCGGTTGGCTCCCTGAACGTGGAGACTCATTCATGTTTAAAATACCACCTTTGAAAGGAGCAAAGCATTTTCGTGCCGTACATTCCCCGATAGCGGTCTCCCCGTATACAGCGCAAATGGTTCTAACGACCTCCGACGCTTTTGTTTCACGGTTAAACTCAAACAAGAGGATATGTCGGAAATGTTATTTTTTTCCTACCAGGCACTCAATTTTCTTTAACTGATAATTAAAACTATGTTTCTTGAAAATCAACCAATTTATGGCGTTTTTAAGAGCACAAAACTGTGACACTAAAATGTCCAGAGATTTTATTTTATCTCTGAAAATGACATTGATAAATAACATATACAAGGCACTCTTGCCCCGAGGAATCGAAAACGCTACGGACTTATGCATCAACTTAATATATAACACTGATTTGAAATATTTCGGTTACGTGGCCTATCTTCTAAAGGCTCCTGGAGTCTTTGTACTCGACAGTCCCTTTTGAAATGTTTCTTCTCGTTGACAACATAAATCGTCCCGTGTAAAAACAGCTAATCCAGAGTTGCCTCTTATGTTGGAGAAGTCTAATCCCAGTCTATTGTCTATCTTGGAGACGTCCAGGCCTGATGGTTCCCCCCGGCCAGCCTCCACCCGGAAATCCGAATGGGAGGCTATTTTACCTCCGGAGTATTTTGATCTGGGAGGCGCCATCATGCAATATTTCTTCTTTTCCACCCTGGGAATCGGATCACAAAGGCATGGTGACGAAACATGAACCAGAGGTCATTTCACGCCACCTAAGCCAATGTGGTGATATTTCACCGGGCGATGGGGGTGGACCACATCTACCACTTGCATACATTTCTAAGAATTCTAATGCATTAAAGAAGTAAATTTGAAAGAAAATAAATTGGTAGAAATAAGATTTTTGCATATTTTTTTAGAAGTTTGGTTAATTTGTTCAAAAACCAATGAAACTACTAAAAGCAAAGCGCGCTTTTCTTTTAGTAGTTTTTATTAGCTTGGTGTTTCCGGTTTGTCGTACCGGCGGGGCTTGCGTGCTTTGACGAACCCCTAGGCTATGCCGGCGGTAGCCTGGCTACTGGTAGTGTCACCCATGCCGGACAGGCTAGGGGGGAGGAGCCAGACTAAGAGAAACACCACCAAGGTAGCGTCTGACCCGGAGCGGGCGGCTACAAAGGGCGAACAGGGCTCGAAGCCGAGGTGAAGGCAACCTGTCTAGGGGCGGGTACCCCGAAACAAAACCCATATAAAGCAAAAATGGAGGATACAACAAAAAATATATATATAAAATGTAACAACTAGACAGGAGACTTTAGACTTTACTAAGAAAAGGAAACTTTTGGACACCTCACTCCAAAAGAGCGAAGAGGATATGGTGCATAAGAAAAAAGAGAGCCCAGAGTTCTATACGCTGAGGGAGTCGCTAGACATGATCATAAAACTAGAGGAGGACCTAGAAGGTAGAATAGAACAAAACACCAAAAGAGAGATCGAGGAGATATCTAGAAAACTGAAGATATACATAGACATTTTAAAAAAGCCATATATCGTAGATTGGCTAGATCAACACAGATTCGAAAAGGAAAAAATAGGGGAACTCACAATGGAAGCAGATGTACAAACAAGCCCCAAGAAGGCAGAAGCCCACACCCTAGAAGAACGACAAAGGTCAGGCCTAAGTAAGGACATGTCGACACAGACCATCCAGGCAAAAGAGAAGCAGGGAAAAAATAAGGTGGACCCCAACTCCCCAGATGGAGGAGTATGTCCAACATGTAGGCGAGCACCACTAACCCAAGACCCCTAATGAAGGATGCATCATCACAGACGGAAAACGTCCCAAACTCCAAGGAACAAGAAGTAAATTCCCTATATGGAATACGAACATTGGAAGACTTTACAAATTTAGAAAAACGTAGATAGACCAAAGAAGTCTATCAAAAAACAGACATAAAAGTAGGGAACCCGCTAGAGACAAAATCCTGCGTGGTAAAAGTCGTGCTCGTAAAGCCAACAGATGTTGAGATGGGAGAAAGCATACAGCTTCTCTTTAAGAAAAAATACCCAGAAATCTTAAAGATTCAAGATGACTTCGGCGTTATGGAGCAAACAATAAAAATAAGAGGATCCAAACAGATAAGTGGGCAAAATATTATTAAAATCCTACAGGATACATCCGACGTGAAACTATGGGAGTCCTTGGAAAAACTCAGGGAAGAAACTAGAAGTGATGATTGGGTGGCACTTCACCACGTTAAACGTATTAGCCTGGACAAACTAAGGAAAATGGCAGAAATAATTTTCAAAGAATCAAATACAAACGTCGTTATATACACAACACTGGCCAACCAGATGACACAACGCACGAAAGCAACCCAAATAAAAACAACAACCCAACCCAAAAAGGGAAAGATCGACATATGCCCTAATTGTAGACCAAAAAGCGGACGACTTCAAGAAGATGGTAGAAAACGTCATAGAGAGAGTTAAAAATATAAAAGAAAACAAAATTAACAAGGAAAACAAAAAGGGGAAAACTTATCATAACAACGGACAAAGACGATGTAGCGATCAAGATACTGAGAGAAAAAATCAAGGAGTCATATAAAGAGGAGGACGTAAGGATAATGGGACCGGAGGTAAACATACATAACGAGACGATATATATTAGAGGCATAGACGCGGTAACAACAAAGGATGATATAGTCAACGCGCTACGACATGAGCTAAAGATGGAAGAAGTGTACTTCCATCTAAGTTATCTAAGACCAAATCGTAACAATACTGAAGCAATAACGATGATGCTACCCAAGCGAATGGCGGAACAAATACTGGCCAAACACTCGGAACTGCGAATAGGATTAGTGAGGTGTAGACTAGAAAGAAGGTTCAATATGGAAAAATGCTATAAGTGCTGGAACTACGATCACGTCACGAAAGATTGTCCAGGTTCGGACAGGAGTATGCTGTGCTATAATTGTGGAGAGAAAGGCCACGCAGCAAGTACATGCTAAAATAATGAAAGATGCCCAATTTGTCAAACAAACGACCATAGGGCAGACACAGGAAAATGAGAGACGTTTAGAAGATCGTTATCAGTTCTAAGGAAATTAGAAAAGCAAGAAAGCAGACAGAGACAAAGGTACCCAAACAACGAAAATGGGAGCATTAAATTTCTTCAGATCAATGTAAACAGATGCTACACGACCTCCTGACAGTCACAGCCAACCAAATGGACATCGACATTGTAGCAATCTCTGAACCAAACCACAAGATCATGCAACAAGGGTCATGGCTGGCTGACCCAAATATGGACGCTGCTTTAAAATTTAGAAACAATGTTATACCGTCCCTTAAAACAGGAGCAGGAGACGGCTTCGTAAGGGCCGAACTCCAAGAATTTATATTGACAAGTTGCTACTTCCCACCTAGCCTGAGTGAAGTGGAATTTAGGAATTCCCTGGGATCCTTGGGGACACTCTTGGATACAACAAACAAAGATTTTTTACTGGTCGGGGATTTTAATGCCTGGGCAACGGACTGGGGAATGCATACAACCAATACTAGAGGTAACATCGTGTTAGAATGGATGGTATTCAAAAACTTAGTTCTACAAAACACAGGCAAAGAAGCTATTTTCTCAAAAATAGGCGCTAGCTCCATAATCGACCTGACAATGACAAGAGGCAACATCAACGCAAGACTCAGTAACTGGGGAGTTCTAGACCAGGAGACATCAAATGATGACCGATATATCTACTTCGAAATAGTGCTCACTAACAAGTCTCAAAACAACAACACGGTAACACACCGATGGAACTTTAAGAAGATAAATATGTCAAGACTTGAGGAAGCTATCGTCAGAGCAAAACAGACAAGAACACCAAACACGCCCCCCCCAATTTGACCATCTTATCGTAACGATATGCGGGAACTCAATGCCGAAAAAACATATACATAAGAACAAGAAAGCCGTCTATTGGTGGACCGAACAGATCGCCAAGCTGAGAGAAACCTGTCTTGCCTTGAGAATAGAAGGAAACTAAATAGATATGTTAAGGTCCATTGTAAGGTAACGAGAATATCAACCACATAAGGGGAAGAAAATGGTTACTGCGATTTTTCTGGACTTCTAGAATTCCTATCGACAGTACCTTGCATAACTCTTTTAAAACCCATGGGGTCCCGTGCTCCCGTGTAATGGAACGTTGACGGCATGGACCACATTTCCATATTTACTGCTTCCTCTTCAATGTGTAGAATATTATCACAGAACTTATCTACCATTTGACTAATTTTCATTTTCATTATTTATTTTATAGACGTTAGTTTTTCAGTTCTATAGGTGGGTAGTGAGGGTTTTTACACTGAGTTAATTTTTCTCACGTTTGCCTGTATCTCATTTGGGCCCTGATGGTAGAAAGCTAATAATTACAAACCTCCGTCAAACCACGCATGTTTGACGCATTTAAACAATGTTGGTGAAGATAAGAATATTAATATAACCAATAACCATCTACGCTTAATTGTATGTAATACTAATACTAAATGTAGGTATAACATTTCATAAATCTCATATTTTCATCGTCGTTCGATTTATGAAAAAGTAGATATTTAATATTTTCCACTATCTAAAAACTTCTCATCAAAAAATATGTTAACAAAACTCTTGTCATCGATTAACAATGTACACAAACAAAAACTTAATTTTTCCTCAGAAAGTATTTCGAGCCGAACATTTTTCCTTAGCAACATCTGGTATTACCTACGGGAAACCCGAGGCCAGAATAGAGAACGCGGTCAGCATCTCCCGAAACTGAATGAAATCACTCTTATTTTTACACTGTACACATTAATTCTGTCTATAAATAAGTTTTATAGTTAAAATAATTGTTATGCCCGTCCGATTTTATGGATTTAGAACAATAAAAGTCCAATCTATTTTCATAGGCGGTTATGAACTCGAAAATTAAAAGGGTTATTAGATTTGGTTTTATGACTTGTATGAGTCCCAGTTTTTGGCGCAATAACCATGTTAAAAAAATATGGATGTCCCACATGTGTAGTTCAAAGTTAAACAATAATTTTCGATCTTACTCATACTTATATCGGGTGATGGTGATCTCTTGGGATTAGACATTAAACATGATTATTTATTATTTAATGTCAAACATATTTATGGGGCTAGTCGAAAATATTTGGCTGAGTTCAAAGCTGCAACTATAAAAGTCTATTATTTAAGCTGCAATTTAATGTGGAAAAGTGCATAAATTACTTTGGAGCAATACTCCCGCTTTATCATAATCGTCTTTGTGTTCATAATCATAAAACCGTTCATTGAGTAGATTTGCCGTTTGGATTTAGATTATCCTTTAATTTTGTGAATATGCTGCTGCCAGTATTTCGATTGTCGGATCAGTAAAAGAAAGATGAAATGTAAGCTCCGATTATTTTGATTTCTTTACAAATATGAGTAAATTTGGAAAGGGTGGATAATAAATTTTGGTAGGTATTTACTCTACAGTCTTCTGTAATATTGTTTAATGCTTTCGGATACATATAATATTTATCGAGAAAATAAAATAATAGTTTCACGATTTGTATTTTTTATCTGTGACGCCACGTTTATTACTTAGCGTGTAGGAGAGTAGCTCAGATTTAGGAACGCACTACGTCAAGTTGAGAAGAGATAATAAAGGAGACACATCGATAAAAACAGTAACAAGTTTATTTACAAGCAAACTTAACAACGGTTAGACTGTATACTAATAAAGTGTTTAAGATTATAGATGAATTAAGAGTTTACACTATACCCAATTAATATGAATGTCTTCTCGAGGGTAAGCCTCCCACGAGAAATTTGTCTAGCAAGCGACGTCACTATTTTATTAATAAAGTTTATGTGAGCGGA
>MU195303.1:5322-16125 GCA_016904865.1 Pissodes strobi
ATTATAGTATTTTTGAGCTGGAACAGACCCGTATTCAGGAGAAGGGGGGCCAAATTTTAAATTTAAATTATATGGAGCATTAAATTTGCATACGTTTTTTGGTCCGGATACATTGTAAACATATTATAGTATTTTTGAGCTGGAACAGACCCGTATTTAGGAGAAGGGGGCCAAATTTTCAATTTATATTGTATAGGGCATAAAATTTGCATACGTTTTTTGGTCCGGAGGCATTGTAGAATTATTATAGTATTTTTGAGCTGGAACAGACCCGTATTCAGGAGAAAAGGGGCCAAATTTTAAATTTGAATTGTATCGAGCATTAAATTTGCATACGTTTTTTGATCCGGAGACATTGTATAATTATTATAGTATTTTTGAGCTGGAACAGACCCTTATTCAGGAGAAGGGGGGGCCAAATTTTAAATTTAAATTGTATCGAGCATTAAATTTGCATACGTTTTGTTGGTACGTATACATTGTAAAATTATTATAGTATTTTCTGAGCTGGAACAGACCCGTATTTAGGAGAAGGGAGCCAAATTTTCAATTTAAATTGTATCGAGCATTAAATTTGCATTCGTTTTTTGGTCCGGAGACGTTGTAAAATTATTATAGTATTTTTGAGCTGGAACAGGCCCGTATTTAGGAGAAGGGGGCCAAATTTTCAATTTAAATTCTATCGAGCTCTAAATTTGCATACGTATATATGTCCCTCAAGAATGTAAAATTATCGTGTTTTTAAGCTGGTACAGGGTTGTATTTAGGAGGAGGGGGTCAAATCATGAATTTAAATTGTCGTATGAAGCTGAAAATTTGCATACGTATATGGGTCCGAAATCAATATAAAAATATCGTGGTTTTAAGCCGGTACATGACCGCATTTAGAAAATGGGGTCCAAGTTTCGAAAATTGTCATATCGAGCTGAAAATTTGCATAGGTGGGTATAGGTCCGGAGACAACGTAAAAATACTACATGTATAATAACAACATCCATGATTATTACTCTATTCCTATAAAATAGAATATATTATATTATTAAATAACATAAAAATAAAAAAGTCGTCAATACATTATGTCGGCATTTTATAGATTATCTAATCTTATTCGGCAAAAACTGTAACATAGGTACATAATATTTATAACTATAAAATTCAGTATTTTTTTAAGCTCAAAACATAAATAAGTCAGAGGGGGCAACATTATACGTAAACAATCTTTACAATAAATTAACCAAAGCAGAGGAGCTAAACTGCTAAACTTATTAAAGTTTTGTGGTAAATACCTAAATATTCGACTAATACTTTTTTTAAGTAAGAAAGTGTTTTTAAAAACGCACTTTACTATTTTAGTTCTAAAAAATTGTTACTTTGAAAATCTGTTGAAATCTTACCTGTAATATTTACCTATCTAAATTATTTTATTATTGACAAAATATATTTTTTATTGATGTTTAAGGTTGTTTAATTTTTGCTGCTCTTTTTTTTTGTTTTTATCTAATGTTCATTTACAAAACATATAAATGTAAGTTACAACCATCTGTTCAATTAATAAAACTTTGTGTCTGTAACAATTATTATTTTTATCAGCCAACCAACGAACATTTTTTGCCAAAATTTTGTCTGTTATTTTTACCGCAAGGTACTCTCTCGGCTCATACAGATTAAAACATTTACGGAAATATAAAAATGATTTTTGGACAATAACAACTATGTCATCTTTTGGTACACAACTAACGACTCTCCAGATTTTCCTCCATAATTTTTATTTAAAAAAAATATATGCTTTGAATCCTTTAAAAGTGGACTATTACTTTTATTGCAGCTCTCAAAATTATTTAAGCAATCTAAATAGTTAAATTTATTTTTTATTCGTTTAAAAAGATACCCTGTATAATAAGTGACAGCACATTCTTTCAAAATTGTTGTGTATGTTGCGTTTTCAATTAATACATTTTCAGCACTAGTGGATTCCGCATCAGAAATGTCATCTTTACTTTCAAGACATTTAAAAAATTCATTGTCAGCGCTGTTCTTGTTTTTTGATGTTGTATTAGTAGATAACAATATTTGCCTGTCAAAGTCCTCTTTACAATTGGAATATTGTGACGGTTTTAAAAGGCTAGTAATGGTTTATATTCTAAAAGATAATCGAAATGATTTTGCGGATGGATTTAAATTCCAGCCGCCTTTCTGCCTAACGACGCCGAAAAAATGAAAAAAAAAATCTTGGTTTAACCGTTTTATAAGAATAAAACCATTACCATCACTTTTTTCAGCATAATTACCGCGTTGATTGTTTGTACAATACCTTGAAAACAATAAGGTCTAGATTCTTTTGTTTTTTTTTGTTACTTTAACTAAATTAGTGAAAATATATTTTCCTTTCATAAGAGTCATTGATCGTAAATTCAAAACTTGTGTTATTTTTCCTATATTATCTTTTAAGCTCTTTGAAAAAAACAAGTGAGTATCGCAAAGCAGCGAAACAAAAGCAACATGGATTTTCTCTAATGGATCACCCTATATATTTTACGCTAAAGAGAAAGATCTTTTCCTCTTGCTTTCAAAAATATATAATATGTTGACATTCACGGTATAGTCAAAAGCAGTCATATCGTGCGGGTCCAAAGGTCACATTTCCCATTAATTATCATGCCTTTGCATGCAAAAATCTGCCATAAATGAAGTTTTTAATGAAAATTGTGACCTTTGGACCCGCACGATAAGATCGCTTTTGACTTTAGATGTTTCAGAAATATTACACATAATAATACACATAATTACACATATTACTCACATAATTGCTAATGGCTAACTACCGTTTTCGTTTTATTATTGTTATTATATTGTTAGTATCTCACTTTTCTGGAGCTGTCAAACTAGAACTTGTCAACGTGGTTGACCGAGGCAGCCATTTGCAATTATGTGAGTTTTAAACTTGAATATTTCTGAAACATCTACTCTGAATGTCAACATATTATATATTTTTATCAGATCGGACGAAAAACGACACCTTTCCGATGTGTATTCTCACCGCAAAAGTCATGATTCCAGTATATTGTATTCGTTGCTTGGCAACATGCAATAACTGTACATGCAGGAATAGAAAATAACTGTCCGGGAATATAATATTTCCGTCCTAGGACGGGAATGTAACATTTCTGTCCTATTCAAACGCCTTGTTTGTCAGATCTGACGTCTATCAAAAGTAACATTTAGCTGTAGTTTCCGTAGTTACGTAATAAACTTCAAGCTCGCTCGATTCAAAACTTGATATTATGTTGAGTTTAAATTTAAAACACCGTTTTTATTTAGAGTAATATTTGGCTCTAAGTGCGCATTCTAATTCAATCGGATAAAAGTAGCATGTGCAACTAGTAGGAAAAGTACATTCCTGGACTCCTGTGTTGCTGACCTCGGCTGCGCCTCGTCCAGCAATTACCACAGTCGTCCGTCCAGGAATGTTTTGCTTCTCCTCCTAGTTACAGAATATACTATTTTGAAGCCAGGAGGAAATTTTTTTCTTTTTAGCGTAAAATATACAGGGTAGTCCATTAGAGAAAACCCATGTTGCTTTTGTTTCGCTGCTTTCCGATACTCACTTGTTTTTTTTTCAAGGAGCTTAAAAGATAGTAAAGGAAAAATAATACAACTTTTGCATTTACGGTTTTTTTTGGTAAGGAATCACCCTGTGTTACTGGTGAAGCAAAAAAATAGCATTAAAAGGCATTTCGTACATTTTACCCACATTTTACCTTTTGTCATTGTCAGTCATGTCAGTGTGAAATGCCAAGGAACTAAATGTAATATTGTGATGATGTTAATAAGTTAAGAATTGATATAGGAATGACCAAGACTGGAAACTACATTTTTGTAGGGCAGAAATAGAAGAAATTAAGCAGTCAATATATGGTACTTTTTTAATAACATTAAACTTAATGAATTACACTCGCGTTTAATCACCGAGTATTACCAACATAAAGAAAGATTTCACTGGGGTCTAAAAAATAGTTAGGATGTCTTGGAAAATCTGGGAAATCTCGCGGGTTCAGATAGAACACGAAAAAATAACATGACAAGTTTCTATAATTTTTTTCCTACCGGGGATGGCCGGTAGGAAATACGGAGATATGGGCTCCCAAAGGACGCCGCTGGTTTTAGGTTTTTCTTGAATAACTTTTGAAGTACTTGATGTAGGTAAGTTAATAAAAATTTAATATGATAACACTAGTAGAGACCTCTTAAAATAGGGCCCTTAAAAGATATTTAGTTTTTTTAATTTACCAGGGCGGACTCAGGTTTACAGCTTAATGCGTATATTCTTAACACCCTGTACGATAACGACCAAAAATATTTGTGGGTAGCATGAACCTTAAGGTATAGAAAAAGTATTCTTGTTCAATATCGATAAAACCGTTTTCGAGTAAAAAAATTATAAAGAAATTAATGTTTTATTTTTTATTAAGAAAATCGACTGATTTCTTATTTTTCGTGGATAACAATTCAAAAACTGTTTATTTTATCGCTATTGAACGGGAATACTTTTTTATAGCTTAAAGTTCAACCTATCCAAACATTTTTTTGGCTCTTTATCATACAGGGTGTTAAAAAAATAAGCACTAAGGTGTTAAAGTTTGTCCGCCCCTGGTAAACCAAAGAAGCTAAATATGTTGCAACTATTTTAAGGAGTTCTTACTAGTGACCTTTATACTAAATTTTTATTAATTTATGTCAAGTACGTTGAAGGTTATTCAAGTAAAAACGATTTCTAGCGGCGTCCTTTAGGGGCCCATATCTCCGTAGGGAAGGGAAAAAATATAGGAACTTGTCACGTTATTTCTTCGTGTTCTATTTGAACCCGGGAGATTTCTCACATTTTCCCGGACACCTTGTATATTCCGTTCACATATTAAAGTCCTCCCCAGTGTGTCATGAAAAAAAATGTGTTGGCCAACCTGAAATCGCCAAATCATATACTTTTTACAATGATGCGCGTAAATAACTTAGCACCCATAATAAATTATTTGTTCACATCTAACCAATGAAAATTTAATAGTACAGGTAATAGTTGTTAAGATGTTGTTTAAGATGACTTTGTTTGGCAACGATGTCTATAATTATTGTTGAACAAAAATAAACTTTATTTCTAAATCTTTGACAATAATGAATAAAATAAAGCATTTGCTTTTGCGCTTTACCTATCCTTGTTGGATCTTCGTAATTCGTATGTTTATTTCAATAAAAATTAAGTAAAAGCATTTTCCTAAATTTTATGCATATCACCCATTGTCGAAAAGTCTGCTTCCATAGGAGATACAAATTTTTAACATGGGATGAGTTTTCTATTGTGTACTATAATATTCTTTGACATAACGCAAAAAATTGTCATTCGACATCTCGCGATAATTTGATAAATGAAAATCTCATAAAATTCTGGGAAGTTGAAGAATATACTAGCCTACCAAAGCTAAACGACTTTTGTTATCAGCATTTTAAAGCAACATATAAGCGAAACGTAGACGGGCGATTTACCGTACAGATACCTTTTAAAAATGACATCAACAGATTAGGAAAAACAAAAGATATCGATTCGTGGAACGACCACGAAAACGTGGTTTTTACCTTGGTCTGGTTTTGTTTAGTGTTTAATGTTTTAATTATTTGAACCCTTTTCAAAAATGTGACTTGTAATTTTATAATTTGATGTGACTGTCGTCGTTTGATGTTGTTTGTTCTTTTTCGTGGATATGTCTTTTTGTTCCACTGACAAGTAACACTGATGATGGTCCAGACCGAAAGCGCTCTGATACTCTAATTTGGATTAAATTTTATGCATGGAATACAAAGTGTGTTTCATTTAGAACACCATTTCAAGCATAAATCCGAACGTAGTGAAGGAAGTGCCACCTATCTTTTTAAGCTATACCTAGGTCCCGACCAAGCATTGATATACTGCAGATTTCTGCCTTTGATTTCCATCAAAATCAACTTCGTGATCTTGCCCCGTTCGTCAACTTACCCTACATCTTTACGAGGTTAAGTTGTGAATTTAGATATTCGCGTGATGATATTTGTCTACGTCCACCTTTGGAAATCTGAAAATGTGAGTCTTTATGTCTGAATGGATTCGCTTGTCTCTACAAGGCTCTTCTTCCACCCCTTTTTTCTTTTCTACAGTTCCAGTTGATATACGTTTAAATAAAGAAGTTCTTGCCATTTTCTATTTAAAATCTTACTTATAAGTATTAAAAATTGAACTTAACCTCTCCTTTAGTGTCTTTTACAGAATATTTGATTGCCCTTATTTTATGACTTATTAATAATGACTATGGAATATCGTCAAAAACGTTTCTAGAGTCATCGTTACTATCAGGCTCAGCTAAGTCTAAAATAGTAAAGTCCGTAATTAAAAATACTTTTACTTCACCCACCCGGGTGGAAAAGTAGGAATGTAAATTTAAGAAAAATAATTTAAAGGAACAAAAATCAAACGTAGTTTAAGTATTCAAAGCGCCGCGCCGTTGTTTACTTCTTGGTACGAATAAATTCGTTCTTGTAATTCCGGAAGTACATTTTCCATTTGAACGGTAGTGATGGGGTCTATGGCTTGAGTAATTCTATTTCTGAGATCCTGAATATTCTCCGGTTTTGTCCTATACACCTTTTCTCTTATGCGGCCCCACTAAAAGAAATCCAAGGGCGTTAAGTCGGGCGACCTTGGCGGCCACCATCTTACAGAGCCAGTAGTACCCATCCAGTGATCTCCATAAGTAGCATTTAAATGTTCGGCCACCAGTCTAGCGTTGTGGGCTGTTGATAAAAGACATGTAAATATTGATTTACAGGCTGATTTTCTATAAAATCTTCAATTTGTGTTTGTAGAAAGTTGAGATAACCCACCATTTAAGGGTTCTTCGAAAAAGATTGGTCCTATAATGCGTGTTCCCATAACGCCAAGCCATACATTAATACCAAATCTTTCTTGGAAACCCCATTCTCTAAATAAATGGGGATTTTCAACATACCCATGTTGGTGAAGCGGAATTTGTCGCAAATAAAATGGCGGCTTTTAAACCAGGCTGTTATCGCTCTTCTTCTAGATCGCAAAATTTTAATCTTCGAAAGCCATCTGCTTCATAGAGACGATGGATTTGGTACTTGAAAGATTTGTCACTATGTTTGTGTAATATATTTCTAGCACTTTCGCGGCCTATTTCTATATCATTACCAATATGCATTGTAGAAGTGGTTGGATCAAATTCAACATAAGCTAATGTGTTTATTTCCGCCTCCTCACTCACTATAAAACTATCCTCATTTAAATTGTTATTTTCCTGCTTTAAGTGATTTTACAACCTAGAAAAAATTTCTCACATGGGTGATCACGTTCTGGGTAACGTTGAAAATACAATGCTCTCGCCTCTCTTCGTTTTTTGTCATGAACATTAAATTCGCGGGAGAATCGGTATACACTTATGAACAAAATTGTTGCTGCGAGGGCAAATTATCTCTCAATTATCAAGACAGTGCTTACATTACGCAATAATAATGACGCCTAAAAATTGAAAACAAATAAATTCCAGCAAACTCGCTCTTCGACATCTAAGATAAAATTACCTCTTAAATTTACATTGCCTACTTTTCCAACCGAGTGAATGTAGGTGAATTTTTAATTGCCCATATCTCAAAAACTATTAGGTTTGGACATAGAACACTATAAACAAAATATATCAAGAAATGTGAGTAGAATCTAAATTTAATGTTGATTACAGGGTGTTTCATTAAAGTTATTGAAATAATTTGTCTGAAAGTGATATTTTGTAGGATTTCCGGTTCAACCGGAAGTGAAATTGTTATGCTGTTAGTAGAGAGTAATCATGAAATAAGCTTAAATATTCATATTAGATTTTTCCTACGTTCATTTGTGTTCTGTCAAATTGTTGAAATATTCGATCAATGTGATATTTTCAATGCTATGCATCTCGAAATCTGACAAAGATAGGTAGAAGATGTAATACATGTTTTATACTTAAATTTTTCCATAGAATCTGAGTTTTGCATAATATACATGGTATTCGATTTAAAATATCGAAGTTGACACGGCTTCCGGTTAAACCGGAAATGAGGTAAGGTTCATTCAAAAATAGTCAGCAGCCAAGACCTACACGGTAATATTATCAAGACAAAATTGTTATATCGTTAACGATAATCAAAACGTCAGAAGACTAAGTCACTTAGAACTATAATATCACCAATAAACAACGTCATAAAATTATACATGCCAATATTCAGCTTACAGGTATCCAGTAATCAAATCCCTGTAGCCGAACTCAAACATCATACTCAACATTGGGAGGTACACCGAAAAGAAGTTTATCACTCAAACTTGTATATAAGAATTTGTGAACATCTAAAAACCTAAAATATATGATTTTCTAAAATATTTTCTATATGCCGAGACCTGGAACTACGCAACGGTATAGGAATGTGTATTTGGAAAACCAATCTCCAATAACCATTTATTTCCCTTTTTCGACCTAGAACCGATTAAGTCGACTGCAATACACTCGAGAGGAACGAGAGACCCATTCGAGCAGAATTTAAACTATATTTATATATTAAAATTTAAACATCGCACGAACTTCAAACATCACGCCTCATCTTAGGCCAATAATAAACTTCTTGGACACGGTTCAAAGTCTTGTAGAAACCGAAATGACCTGATGTGGACGGAGAATGACAATGCTCAATTATTTCAGGGGTCTAAGGGGATGGGACTTTCCATTCTGGAAGGCTGACATTCATAGGGAGAATGTTAAGCACAAATTTGATAACAAAATCATCTTCCACTTTCCATTGTGGATATTTTTCAAGATTCTTAACAATTTTTTTTCCTTTAGATCATTATACCAAGGATCAATGCGGTCGATATCAACATTAAAATGGATTAATACAGAAATGTTTGACACATTTTCATCTGGATCAGCAGAATGGGGATGAGACAGAGCATCAGGGATCACATAATCAACACCTCTTCTATGCACGAATTCAAAATGATGTTGTCGAAGACGAACTCTTCACTGAGCTAATTTCCCAGTTAGATTTTAAGGTTATTAAGCCAAGAAGAGAATAGCAATCTGTTATACCTTTGAGCTTAGGAGCACCTTCGATCCACATCCTAAATCGTTCAATGCAAAATATCACACCAAGACATTCTCTCTCAACAACTGAGTAATGCCTCTCTGTTCTGGACAACGGCCTGCTAGCATATGCAATAACATGTACTTTTCCATCAGTTTTCTAAGTAAGACAAGCTTCTAAACCGGTATTACTAACATCAGACTGAATAATGAAAGGTTTTGAAAAATCTGGCTGCGATAAATTCGAGGCGGAAACTAATAGTTGCTTTATCATGACAAAGGAAGATTCGGCAGCATCTGCCCATGCCATTGGCTGGGATTTTCTTCGTCCTTTCAACAGATCATTAATTGGAGAGACTAAACTAGAAAAATCCTTTATAAATCGCCTATGCCTATACCAAGAACATAAACTGATGAATCTTTTGACTTCAGTAGCCGTATTCGGATAAGGATAATTCACCAATGCAGATATCTTCTCAGGATCTGTACGCAAACTATTTGCACCTACTACACAGCCTAGAAACTTTAAAGGAGTCTTAAATAATTGACACTTTTTCATATTGACGGTAAGATTCGCTTCTTCCAGTTTATATTTAACTTACACCACATAATCTAAATTAACCACGTCCTACAATGCTAAATGTAGTTTTGTCTTTTGAGGTTTCGTCCAAGGGAATTTGTCAAAATGCTTTACGTAGATCTATAGACGAAATATATCTTGCATTACGTAAGGAACCTAAAATCCTGTCTACAGGGTGGTCCTGAAGTAAAGGGACACAGAGCAGCAGTAAATTATTCACTTCAAAACAACCATTTAGCTCAATTTTTATAATCCGAAAATTTGTATTAAGATAGATACAGGGTGTCAAATTCAAACAAATTATTTCAAGTTTTTAAATATTTTCAAAAGTTTTCGGAGCATTGGGTTAAAATTTGGTGTAGGGTTTTTTATGGGGCGGGAAATAACATTCTGGGCTCATTTTTTCTTCTATCGGATAGAGGGTGCTACGAGCAGTACTTTTCTTACTTTTGAACTGCAATAACTTGTTGTCACTAAGTATAATAAGACTTATCACTCCTAATTAATAATCTTACGACTTTTTTACGTAAAAAAGGTACTCTTGTCAAATAACGCTAAAGTTTATAGTTTTCGAAATATTTGCTATTTTAATACTCAATGACCTGTCCGTTGTTTGAGATCCAGCAGAAAGAATTCTTCAATACAAGTTGTTTTGGAACAATTGACGGGTAAATAAAACACAAAATTTCAAAGTTTTGTTTACAATATTTTACAAGAGGAAAACGATTTTTTTGGTTAAACTTTTACAAAATCATTTTAAAAATACCAACGTTATTTGGAAGTAAAAAATATATCTTTCTTTAACAAATGTTCGAAATGATCACCGTTAACCTCGATGCACTTTGACACCCATTTCATAAAAGATTGTCTAATTTTAAAGAATATCCTTTCGTTCCTAAACAAGTTCGCAGAGTTTAAAATTTTTTTGCAATGATTGATCTCGGGTGTTAATAATCTCATTGTAAACATTATATTTTTTTATGGCAGTGGCACACACACTAAAGGGAGATCCTATGGCGCTCGACGAGCGGTGTGTTGATTGACACGGTTCTTGAATAGTTGTACGTTGTAATTAGTGGG
>JAEQML010071479.1:0-16123 GCA_016904865.1 Pissodes strobi
TTGTATTGATAATATCTAATTATTGCTCTTAATATAAGGTTTATTTTCAAGTGGTAGGATGAAATAATTTTTATAATGCAGAAAGTGAATTTTCTAAATTGACTAACAGTGCTTGTGTTAGCAAAAAAAGATTAAAAGTGTCCTAATAACTTATTTTAGCATTTTTGCATTTTTCCGTGAGTTTGGCGGTTATTTCAGTTATTAATTAATACTCCTCTCCTGGTTAGCCTTTTACACGTTTTGTAGAAGTATTGGTAGAGAAGAAGCATACGTTCACTATATAAAGAAAATCTGTTTCTATTTCTTAGGCACACTTGCATAGGTCCACGTCACGCGCAAGCTGTAGTTACACTTAGGATCACCACAAAACTTAGTTAGAATTTACTCGGTCGAATGAAAATTTAGCTACAACTCATAGATGGAGTATGCGGTAACTCTAAATGTTTATATTTCTAAATAGAAATTTTCTGGCCATTTACTGTTTTATGATTTTACGCATGACATAGTAGGTATTTTGTATTTGTATGTTTTGTGAATTTATTTAGGAAAATGGATGATATAGTGAATATGTTGCGACATCGATAAATAGAATTGGCCTTTGATCGAGGGAAATAGCCATCATTTCATAAAAATTATTACCTTTTCAGAGAAAGCCATGACAGATGAAATATGGAGTATTGTAAGTAATAACTGTCCCAGTGAAAGAAAATACCTCCTTGATATGCAACGCTCAATTACCCAAAATACAAACCCAATAATAGTTCACAACAACTTCCAAGGTTTCAATCAGTGGTATAGTGTTTAGTGCAGGTAACAATTGCGGCCCCCAGCTTTTAGACAGTGGAGAGGGGTCGTGGTGAGTTATAATGCCTGAGCGCCACGTGGCTAACTTTTCGCCATGCCCTGCTGCAGAATCTTCAGTGAGATTCGATCCATAACCACGAATTGTTCTCCTCCTCGCTGAGAAAACACGCAAGGGGAAAACAAAAAAAAATACCACCCAATTAAACAACAATAACAATGTGTATATTCAGTTTTGGTGACTATACTATTGAATAAGGTAAGGTATAAAATTATTATGAGAAGAATACCTTGTATTTGTAGCTATATCAATTGATATATAAACTAAAAATGGATCGTTAAAGGTAACGATTTAAATTAAGCAATACACTGTGTTATCACTACAAAACTCTACGATTACCAAGATGTGATCACGTGTCGTTTACATGCACCTGACTGGTGGCTTCAATATATACAGTACACAAATATGATAACTCTTTGGAGACTAGGCTTTAAATAAACACTAAGTCAATCAGCGAGAAGTTTTAGTACGCTAGGAACCAGTTATTATGAATTTGTGTACTTGAGTGCTTTTACGAATTCAGATCAATTTCAGGTAAGACGCCCATAGACCCAATATTACTATACGGGAGGTTAATTTTGGTAAAATATCCACTCAATAAAATAGTATCCCTACCAGAGGTATACTTGCATAAATTAGCATTGATAAGCATACAAAGCTGTTCCCAAGATTATTTATATCACAAAATGCCATAAAACAAAATATGCAGTCTCATACAACGCACAAAATAATATAAAAACACGCTAATACTACCCAAATTAACTGGATAATCGCGTAGGTATACTTATTCTGCCTATTAAGAATAGTGCTACTATATCCAAACCACTTGAAGGTAAGCCCTATTTAAATCAAGCAAACCCATTAAGACACTAAACAAATTCACCCGGAATACTGATTAACGTAACCCTATAAATCACCACAATGAAAAAAATATATGTAATTTAGTGTCACTCTATATCTTAAAATTAAACTTATCTGATGTGTTATGAAGCCAACAGCGGGTTTGTCCAGGATCCAGGTGTTCGTCAAATCGCTGGAGTGTCAAGATCGAGAATTCACACTTTGTGAGCGCTGAGGCTTGGATCAGTCAACGAGACACGCCGTCAAATTGAAGGTTACTCCGAAACCAGTAGTCAGGGGAGACTCGGTATGCAGTATTGCAAACCAGGAAGGCACTGGAAATCCGTAGACCAAATGCAACCACTACCGGAAGTAAGAAACCAAGGAGAAAACTGGAAGGAGAAGGAAAAACTACTGAATCACAAATTGGGTAAATTAAAACGGCGATCAAGCCAAAATATGAAGGAAACAGGTACCTCAACAAATAACAGATGAAACCAATAATTGTTCCAAAATTACTTAAACTACATACCTTAAGATGTTAAACGGGGTTCAAGCGTGAGGCAGCTCCCCAAAATCAAATCCTCAACATGAGTGCAGGTGGCCGAATCTACAATTCGTCACTCATTTACAATCATACATCCGACGAGAAGCCATCGACGACCACAATCCTACTCAAGGGCTTCGTTGAATAATCCCCTTACTAGGGCAGTGTATATTTCACACTAAATGTCAGTATCTCGAAAAAGAAAAATCCCAATTGCGAGAGCCACGCACTGAGACCTTTTGATTCCTTCAAGATCACATAAGGACTAAATTGGCTTACTCTAAAATGACGGCACCAGGAGACTCATGAGCGCGCCTGCCCAACGTGCCATGTTGTCAGCAACACTATTTGTGACAAAGTACTAGAAAGCTATGACGTCATACTACCGGATTCGCCAAATCATAAAAGGACTTACTATTGAAATGATTTGAATCGGTTAGAAGTTACTTCTTAAGTGCTCCGTGGGAATACATAATCCACGCATTATGTGGCAATCAAAATTACAATCAGCACCCGTAAGTAATAGAATTAGGTCTAACAAGACATCAACCCGGCAACAATGTCGAACGGGAATACCACGCGCTGGTCCAGATATCTCTCATTTACGGCGCCAAAATTACACCCACACATCTATATGAAACATAGAACTATTTCCTAGTCGTAGTACAGGTTTAACTCCGAGCTGAAATATTATCGAACCTTAATAACCGATAATCAGTGGAATACTCGGTCAATATACAAGCCAAGAGCGCCAAACGTTGATACAATCCAATACAAACAGTCAACTCAAGGGTATGAAAGTGAATCCTACAATCAAGCAACGTCACTTACACGACGCGGTTTTCGTCGACCGACTATGAGTCTATGGTCCAAATCCGACAAATGACAAGTCATACTTCTAATAAATATCAATCCCAAAAGAAAATATTCCGTAGTCACCTAAGTAAAATAATGAATTACCAAATCTAAATCAACGAGACAATTACCACAGTATGACCGTCAAATTTACAAAAAGTGAGTTTCAATTTCAGTGCTAGATCTCTCTAAATTACCTTACAATATAACTGCTTAAACATGCATTACATTCCAATTACTCTGCTAATCTGTAACCTAATAATAGTAATAGTAATCTATCACGACTATTGTTTTCTTTTAGAGACAACCCTTCAAGAAAGGCTGAATTACTCAGTACTCAGGAGTCATAATTAGCCAGGTCTAAAGCAGAGGATGGCTATCAAGGTATATTCTAGAACCGTACTGCACAGCAATAAATAAAATAACTCAAATCAGTAACTAAGAGCCCTAATTAGCAAAATCGAAGCAAGAGGGTGGCCGGCAAGGTATATTATAGGACCGATGAGTGCAGCAATAAGAAAATAAGCCAAGTGATTAGATGAAGGGTTCCTTTTTTACTATTTAGAAAGGCAACACAATAAATGGAAACCAAGGGGGCAACACCGATATACATCTAAGCTTTGTAGTTTCTAGCTGGGAGCTATATATCGTGTGTAAAGTTAACCATTCTCATGAAGGCCTGTGCATTTAACCCTATACATAAGCATGAAATATTTGTTCGAAATAAGCTTAGTGGTTAAGGTACCATGTTTTCCCATTACTAGCGTCATTATGATGTTTATATAATTTTTGTAGTCTATTTCAATAAATAAAATGATGCTTTCACTATCACAACAGAAATACGCTTCCCTTACTATCGTTCTATGCCAATTTAATTTAAATCTTCTTCGGCATTTTGTTCAGAAAAAATACCTTCTATACAATGCAGCCTATTACAATTAGACATGTTAAATTTTTAGGACACACACTTTTGCGATTGCCACTATACCACTGCCAGTTTTATGCGATCGATATTGTGTGGCCCGAATGTGAATGAAAATACGATCAATATATTTCTAATCACAAGTGGTCACGACCAAAAATTTGGCTACAGAGGTAATAAATGAAATTTTTATAGGCTATTGGGAAAAATATGTTAATCAAACTTACAAGGCAATTCAAGAGGCTTGGGAGGCAATAGAAGTATGTGATGCATCTGACAATGTCCGCCACGAGTAATTACTATGGATAGAGATGGTAACGACGAGGAAGACAATAACTGTGACTTCAGTTCTGACTAGGAAAATACGGACGAGACTGATGGTACATTTTGTTATAGTAAATTTTATTTTGTGATTTAATTTTTAAGTATTTCAACTATATCGTTTCAATTCCATTAACTTGGCAATGCAATGATGTGATTTTTTTGGGATTGCATTTCTTTATTCTAAAAAATAATAATTTAAAAAATGAAAATGCTAATTCAAGCATTTTCATTTTTTAAAATTAATTATTCATCAATATAGTATTTTTGCCGAAAGTAAGTAAATTCTATTGTCAATATTTTTTTTGTCGTACTCATTTAAGTCCGTAAAATGCTTCTTTTTCAGCCTAGTCCCTAAAAGTCGTCATGGCAACCTTTACGGACTATTCCAAAATTCCTGAATATGTCTAAATGTCAAATTTCGAATGACATGACAAAATTATGAAATAGTTTCTACGGTACCAATTTCTAAGCTAACTTTTTCGAACATTATGATTTCAAAAATTATGGTAAATTTACAAATTTAAGCGTTCTGAAGAATAGTAAAAAGCGTATAACAAAATTTTGGGAGCGTTTGTCACACGTATCTCAATGAAGTTTTTCAGGACGCATCTGCTATTTCGGTCTCGGCTAAAACAGCAATGATTCGTTCTGAAAAACTTCATTTTAGGTACTTAGGTACACCTTAATAGATTGGGCTTGTTCACTGGCACTCGAGGTGGAAAAGGCGCCGCAACGGTCTTCTTTTTTGCACTTTCTATGGATCCATTTGGCTTTGCATACACACAAATATCGTTAAATAAAATGAAAATAAATTATATCGTGTTTCCTCGTCTAATTTAATTTTAATAGCCTTAATTTATAAGGTCGTGGATAGATAGATTAGTTTGAGTTACAATAAAAATGTCACCATTAATTAGCCACCAGTAATTTTTTTGCTAAATAAACATTAGGGAGCATACGTGTTTGGTCGCCAGTATGACGTCATTACAAATGGATATAATTCGACTATAGAGGCAGGAACGTCAAACCGCTGAGAGCAGTTTGATTATGGGTAGTGACGCCACCGCCATTCCGAGTTGCCACGGGATGTGGCCCATCAAAACCCATCGTCATCTTATAGGCCGGAGAACACCGAAGTACAAAGTCTAGAGCTGATCAATGACAGTTTGTGGCTAGCGGGACTGCATTCTATTAGCTGGCAGGAACGTCAAACTAGTGAGAGCAGTTTGATTACGGGGAGTGACGCCCTGCCATTCCGAGTTGCCACGGGTTGTGGCTCATCAAATCCCGTCGTTCTCCTTCAGGCTGGATAACACCAAAGTAAAAAGTCTGGAGCTTATCACTGAAAAGTGACGCAACAAGCCTCATTCTTACTTCTGCTTCCAGTGGAAGCGGCCCTAGGTGGTAGATGCATATGCTTATCGTCCGATGAAAGACCACCTCAACAGAACTGAGAGGTGCTAAGTGGTTTTTGCGAATCATGTTCCGCTTCCGCGCTGGTAGTTCCGGGTTCCGCAGTAGGAATATATGGACATGATGGTGCTTCCAGGATCCAAATATTGCGGAGGTAAACTCCCCGGCCATTCGGTTCTGCGGGTGCCCGGTGGCCCTGTGAGCCCTTCATGAGGCATTTCACAGATAGCAAAGATAACACACCAATTTAAAATAGATCTCTGCAACATATGAGTCCTAAATACAAATATAAATTCGGTACACCAACATCTAAAGAAAATAGACCACACACACTAGCCCTTACAAAAACACAGATATGTTCTACAATAACAACAGTAGACTTACCCTATCCTTGTTATAACTTACACACTCGATTTCGATAAGTTCGGAATATGCCTTTTTGTCCGAAGCGACCTTTAATGTCACCGCGAGGAAACATTGGAACCGAACAACCTTAACGTCATGTTGCTCAAGTTCACCGGCAAGGGATTAACCAAGTTTATATGCTGTCTCAATCCCATCCGGAGTGATAGAGACTACCAAAACTTTTTTACAACACTAACTACCACTTTTGACTCCGTACAGGTCGATCATCCCAATTCAGAAATAATCGTTCTAGGAGATTTGACTGCTCACAACACCAACTGGCTCAAACATCAAAAAAAGACCAGTAACTAAGGTAGAGAAGCTGAATCATTTGCCATCAGCTGCAGGCTTATTCAACTTTAAGAAGAACCAACTCGAAACAGAGAGGGGTGCCGCCCTCCTGGATCTTTTTCTAACCACCAACCCTGACCAGTATACAATTACAGTTGGTCCGCCATTTAGGTACTTCCGACCACAAACTTATTACAACTGTTTGAGAATTGCCACTTCTACAGAAGGATTCATCATTGCTTTGCAAAATCTGGCATTAAAATTCTGCAAACTGGGACGAGCTAAGAGAGTTCTACCTAGATTATCCTTGGCTCGAGGCCTGTTTTGGCACTGACGATCCGTCAGTCTGCTGCGTAGAGGTTATGCAAGTAATCTCCTCAGGAATGGAAGCATACATCCCAAATTTGATCAAGTTACTATCAGGAGGAAAGCCCTGATTCGTCAGAAGATGTGAGAGAGCTGTTGGTAGGAAACAGCAAGCCTACAAGTACTGGCAGCAAAATCAGACCGCTGAAAATCGCAATTATTTTGTTGAAGCGAGAAACGAATGCAAACGTGTTATCGACGAAACTCAGGACAACCACCTTCAAAGGATCAGGAATAAATTTTGGCAATTCCCCAGTGGCTCCAAGAATTTCTGGTCGGTGGCCAAGGCAGTAAGTAATAGCTTTACAAAAAGGTCTCTCCCACCTTTGACAGACGAACGCGGCATCACGGCGACTACAGCCAACGAAAAGCAAACATGCTCGCCAAAATGTTTTCATCGCACTCCTTCTTAGATGTCCCCCCAGGCAAGACTCTCCCCACCATATCTAACATCAACACTACCATGGCAGAAGTCAAGTTTCATCACCGTGATATTCGTAAAATCCTTAAAGAACTAGATACGCAAAAGGCATCAGGACCGGACGGAATACCTGTCATCGTGTTAAAGAACTACGCCAACGAACTAACACCCGTTTTTTCAAACTTTTTTCTCTGGCTTACCGTAAAGACATTTACCCATCTTCTTGGACAGTCGCTCGAGTGCAACCTATTCCAAAAAAAGGCAAGTAAAACCACGCCCTTAAACTATCGCCCAATTGCCTTGCTTCCAATAATCTCCAAAGTCATGGAACGTGTAGCCAATCAGCAACAACTCAAGTACCTCGAGAACAACAGAATAATCAGCGATAACCAATAGGGCTTTCGCAAGGAGAGATCGACAGGAGATATACTGGCCTATGTCACTCATCTGTGGAGAGTCTCGAGCGATTGCGTTGGATTTTTCGAAGGCATTCGACAGAGCTTGGCATGACGGATTGCTCAACAAACTGCCGCGCTCCGGACTGCCAACCTCTCTCTGCAGCTGACTTGTTAGTTTTCTTAAAAGTTGATCTCTGCGCGTTGCAGTTGATGAACACATCTCAGACACATTCACCATTAACTCGGACGTGCCTCAGGGCACAATACTTTCACCAACTCTGTTCCTCATTTATATGAATGACCTGCTGACCGAATAATCCTGTTTACAGTTTTGCAATTGACAGTACCCTGTCTCCCAATTTAGATCAGAAAAACCTCTACCATCGACTGAGGCTTATCACCACAGACAGGAGCAGATTACAGCAACTAATCAAGACCTGGAGAAAGTTCAAACTTGGGGCGACAGAAATTTGGTACAGTTTAATGCAGCAAAGATCCAAGCAGCCACGTTTCCTAAGAGGGCCAATACGGCGGGCCCTGACATCATTATGGCAGGGTCCACCATTCCCTCGTCCTCATCAATTGGACCACTGGGTATCTCGGTTAACAGCAATATGTCCTGGCATGACCACGTTGCTAACATCGCAAAATATGCCTCCCAGAAGCTTAGTGCGCTATTTCGCAACAAAAAACTGTAAACACCGCAGCAGTTGCTCTCGTTCTACAAAGCGCAAATAATAACGTGCTTAGATTATTGCGCACACATCTGGGGTGCCGCAGCAAAGCACACCCTAAAGCTGGTGGATTCCATTCAGAAGAGAGCTGTGCATCTCGTCGGCGACCCGTAGTTGAACCGGAATCTGGATAGTCTGGAACACCGCAGACAGGTGGCCGAAATGTCCCTGTTTTACAGATACTTTCACGGCAGCCTTATCCCGCCTCTGGCAACGCCTGTCAGATAATCACGATAGGCGTCAAGAGCGCACCAGTTCGTCATACAACAGGAAACACCAAGAACATCGCTTTACAGGAACTCCTTTGTCTGGCGCACTGCATCACTGTGGAACTCACTACCTGGACATCTGCTTCCCCCTATTTACAACCTACAACTATTCAAGAACCGTGTCAATCAACACATTCGCACACACACCGCTCATCGAGCGCCATAGGATCTCCCTTTAGTGTGTGGCACTGCCATAAAAAACTACGAGATCTGGCAAGTGTTCTTTGTCTCTGTTGTAATGCGGCACCATTTTAGCTGGATATAAAATATTTTTGCGGTAAAGAATATATGCTATTTATAAAAATTGATAATGTTCGTATTCAGCTACATGTTTTCATCCGACACATTTTTAACCCTCAACTGGCGTTGTGGGGTCTGCCGTATCCCCAGAACTATTGAAAAGTATCTAAAATGTGCTAAGTTTCGATTTAAGCCTAGCCGCACCATCTACCTTTAAGTTAGAACACCCATAAGCAACTGTTAGACGCGGGCTTGTCTTGATTTAGTAGTGTTCTGACTAGCGAGCAGTAAAGTTGTTTTGGGGTCTGTGTGACACCACAAAGCCAATAGCGTGTTATGTTTAAAATGGCGGGTACGTCTAAAAGTGTGCGTTATGGTGACTCTAATTTTGAGGACAAATTAAGCGAATGGCTTGATGAAGTTGAAAGTGACTTGAGTGATTATGAAGATCACAGAGACAGTGATTTTTCACACATCACCGATTCTGAGATAGAGGAACAGGTGGATGAAACAGAACAACGGGAAAGTAATGAAATTAACGAGGAGGAAAAGGGTACAGAAACAACGATTCATAAGTTTTATTATGGTAAAAATCGATATAAGTGGTCTGCCGCACCTGCCAACCAAAATTTAAATATAAGAACCAAAAAACGCAACCTAGAAAAGTTTTACCGGGTCTAAAGGGTCCTGAAAAGTGTGGTGATGTCGCTGATCCGTTAAAAATATGTAGTTTTCTTTTCACAGAAGAAATGGGAAATAAAGTAATTCTACGGACAAATGAAAGATATTGTTATTCCCAGACAAATTTCACGATCCTAATAGAATGAAACTGAGAGAGCTGACAAAGGAAGAATTTAGGGCCTTTCTCGCTGTCATGTCTTACTCTTCAGTTTTCAAGTCAAATGATGAAGACCTTCAAGAAATGTTTGCAACGGACGGAACTGGACGGGATATATTCAGATGCATTATGACCTTGAAAGGAGTATATGTGTTGCTTGCATGTCTAAGCTTGTAAATATTCTATATGCTAACTCAGTTGCTTTGGTTTCAGGTTTGACAATGCACGCGATAGAAAATAACGTAAAAATAATGATCGAACTGCACCCGGATATTTGAAAATTTTGTTAAAAATAGCCAAAGCTGTTATTCGATGGGGGAGTTGTCATGTATCGACGAAATGCTGATAGGATTTCGAGGCAGATGTAGATTTCGTATGCACATCCCAATTAACCTCGAAAATATGGTCTAAAAGTGATGGCCCTAACAGATGCACGTACACTATTTCTATAATGGCTATATTTACAGCGGTAAGGATAGTGATGGTTTTTCCTTAACAAATGAAGAGAGATGTTTCATGAAACCAACACAGTCTGTTTTGAGACTAGCTCGCCCAATTGCTAACTCAAACCGAAACGTCACAGGAGACAACTGGTTTTCAGCGATAGAAGTCATGGATGAACTAAAAAAAGAGGGCGCACCTATGTTGGCACGCTCAAACGAAATAAAAAGGAGATACGTAAAGAGTTCCTTCCACATCGGAAAAAAGCAGAAAAATCTTCCATTTATGGTTTTACCAACCACTACACTATCGTTTCCTAAGTGCAAAAGAAAGGGAAGGCAGTTGTGCTGATATCGTCGATGCACCACACCGGAAGTACGGACGAAGAATCTGGTAAACCTGAAGTTATTTCATTCTATAACCAAACAAAAGTGTGGAGGGGCTAGATCAAAAATATACCACATATTCTACAAATCGGCGAACTAGACGATGGCCCATGATCATTGTCAGTACAATACTGAATATTGCAATGCATATGTTTTGCATGGATGTTACAAAAACAACAAAGCCATAGAGAGAAAACACTTTTACAAAATTCTTGCTACACCACTTGCGGAACCATATCTCAAAATAAGACTGTGTAATTCTCGATTACCTAGGGAACTTCGTTCCCCTATTGGCAGCATACTCCATAAGCCCATACCTGTAGAGGAGAAGGAAGAACTGAATATGCAGACCCAGAAACGAAAGAGATATGGCATCTGTGATCGAAGGAATGACAAAAAAAAAATCAGATTATCCTGCAGTAAATGTTCTCGACCCATGTGCGGCGACTGCAGATCTTTCGTTTGCAAGAATTGCATTTAAAATACAGTTTGAGTTTTGTTAAAAATAATGTATTTTAGTTAGTTTATTTGCACATTTCAGCTGCTTGTATTTTATGTAAAACATAAATATCTAGAAAATACATATTTTTTGAATTTTTATGAGCTTTTTGGAAATGTTTATTTATGTTGTCAAAAAGTCTTGAAAAATACATCGTATTATATTTTTATAGCCTTTGAATAAAAATTAATGAAAATAGCAACGCACAAGTTAATCCATCATAAATAATTACAGAATAACAATATTAATATATATTTTTAACGATATACTTGAATAGCCCCTCAAAAAAATTGGGGTCCACCAGACCCCAGCACTCAGTTTACGTTACAAAAAATCACAACATCAGTTGAGGGTTAATAAAAATATAATATTTTAGTTTAACGTAAATGCTTATTTTATTTGTTTGAGTGTTTAAATAATGTTTTATTTGTTCACGTTTATATTATTTGCATACAACCCTATATCATATGCATTATTTTGCGCACTAAAATAAAAAAATATATGAAATGAAATAACGGTTTTCCTTTTTACATGTATCAATCACCATGTAAACATAGATTTGACAAAAATGCGAAACAGAAAATAAAAATCAGCATCTCCAATCATTTTCGTAAAAAAAGCATAGCACTGTTTCATTAGATGTACTCATTACCTTACGGACACAGTATATAGTAAATAATGCAACCTTACTTGGCAGAATCGGATGTTAAGGAACAAATTTTTTTATTCTCCAAACGCCCACCACTCGCTCTAATTAGCTTGCGATATTTAAACAGTTTATTTTGAAATCAATTTAGGAATTCGTCTTTATTTGTAAAATCATACAAAAATTAGGAACGTTCGATGAACAGATTTTCCACCTACAATACGTAATGCTTCATCCGAAAACATGCCCTAGTTCCTTAGAGAATTTAAACGCAGGCTTTATTAAAATTCAAAAACACGGAAATAGCAGCTGCCTCTGATACCATTATATTAATAAAAATATTCAACGTTGTAAACGCAAAGTAGGTTTACAGAGTTTTCTTTTTGTAGCTCTTTATGTTAAAAGATGCTATAAAATTATCTATTAAAGGAGTAAAATTTTAAACCATTTTACTAAAAAGGCAGTATCATCCTTTCAAATTTACTAAGGCAACGTCAGAAATAAAGCATAAGCAACGATAATATAGCGTACTTTAGAGTTATATTTAGGAGTGGCGCTTGTTTATTATTAGGTGGTTTGGCAATTTATGAAGATTGTTTTAAGCAATAGATTTATTTCGTTTTTGTCTTAACGTGGATTAGAGGAGTTGAAACTTGATCTAGTGAAATATGATTTGTAATTTAAGGTACGTCTTTAGTGCGTGTTCTTACCATATTTACTTACCATATAATTGCCAAGCCACAAAGGCGAAATTTATGAATCTTCCGACATGTATTCGAGATTTATTACTGTTTAATGGAAAGTCCTTAACAGCACTATCTTTAATAAATAAAATAAGTGCTTCCGGAACGATATATTTTTGAATTACAGGTATAAAATAGTATATTTCATAAAACCTTATTTTTCTTTTGAAAATTTCATGTTTTCGCTATTTCTCATATTTTTTCCGCACAATGATAGTTCTTAAACTTGCCATATTTGGATACTTAATTAATCGGCGCTACTGCAACAGCACGTTTAAAGCGTCGCGCAAACCAGAGCGGTTGCGGGCACGGTGGCGGGCGCGGTGGCGGTGGCGGTAAAATACTGTACGTGTATTTGCCAGATCGCTTCTGTTTGCGGTCTTTAATTAACTTACACGCACAGTATTTTACCACCACCGCAACCGCCACCGCCACCGCGACCGCCACCGCGCCCACTACCGCTCTGGTTTGTGCGAGGCTTTAAAACGATTGGCGGCAGACGAGACGGTGCGTGACTTGTAACGAGATACGGTGCGGAGTGAAGAACCAACGCAATTTTGCACACCTATTTGTACATTTTGCACACTTATCTGGAGAAAGTTATGAGGTGTTAAAAATTTGAGTTTTCCCCCCCGTTTGTCAAAAAGTGGAAACATTTTGATGCTGGAAAGTTCAACTAATTTTCCACAATTTTGCACACCAATTTTTAATTTAGGACAATTTCTGGGGAAAGTTATGAGGTATTAAATATTTGCATTTTCCCACCCGTTTGTCAAAAAGTTGAAATCTTTTAATGCTGGTAGATTTAACTAATTTTGCACAATTTTTCACACCTATTTTCCAATTTTGCACACTTTTCTGGGAAAAGTTATGAGGTGTTAAAAATAGGTGTGCAAAATTGTGCAAAATTAGTTGAACCTAGCAGCATCAAAATTTTTCAACATTTTGACAGACGTGGGGGAAAATGCAATTTTTAGCACGTCATAACTTTCCCCAGAAATGTGTGCTAAATTTGAAAATAGGTGTGCAAAATGTGCAAAATTAGTTGAACCTAGCAGCAGTAAAGATTTCAACTTTTTGACAAATGGGGGGGAAAATGCAAATATTTAATACCCCATAACTTTCCCCAGAAATGTGTGCAAAATTTGAAAATAGGTGTGCAAAATTAATTGAACCTAGCAGCTTCAAAATTTTTCATACGTTATGCCAAACGGGGGGAAATGCATATTTTAAACACCTCATAACTTTCCCCAGAAAAGTATGCAAAATTTGAAAATAGGTGTGCAAATTTGTGCAAAATTAGTTGAACCTAGCAGCATCAAAATTTTTCCACATTTTGAAAAACGGGGGGGAAAATGCAAATTTTTAACACCTCATAACTTTCCCCAGAAAAGTGTGCAAAATTTGAAAATAGGCGTGCAAAATTGTACAAAACTAGTAGAAGATGGCAGCATCAAAATTTTTCCACATTGTGAAAAACGGGGGAGAAAATGCAAATATTTAATACCTCATAACTTTCCCCAGAAAAGTGTGCAAAATTTCAGAAAAATAGGTGTGCAAAATTAGTAGAACATGACAGCATCAAAATTATTTTACATTTTGACAAACGGGGGAGAAAATTCAAATTTTTAACACCTCATAACTTTCCCCAGGAAAGTGTGCAAGATTTTAAAATAGATGTGCAAAATTTGCCGAATCGAGTGGCATCAACATTTTTCAATTTTGTAACAGACGGGGGGTAACGGTCAAGTTTGCCACCCGTATAAAAAACAACTCTAGTTTTCCTTGTGTGGGTGTGCAAAATTTTATTTTCAATGTGCAAAATTGTGCAAAATGTGTGCAAAATTGGCTAATACGGGGGGCAAACTTGACGGCGACCCGTAAAATAACGGTACGAAATATGCATATAGAATACGATTAACGTCGCGGTATCAAACTGTAAGAAACGGTATTGCAACGACGAATCTATTTTGATCATGGTCTACGCAAGTCCAAGCTACAGGATCTTGCCTTCCGGACCAACAATGGTACAAAATAGCTCCTCCTGACATGGTACTGAAAGCTATTTATACACCCAGCCTGATGCCTATAATGTTTGCGGAAACTTAAAGCAATGGCGGTAAAGAATGAACGATAACGGTATTATAGGATGATAAAAGTACATGAAATGCAAATCCCGTAATGTGCATGCACGGATACATTGGCTGCTGCTTGGAGAACCCGGGTGGATTCACAAGCGCCTAGGTTACCTACTAACTTTTCGATGCAAAACTACAGACATGCTTAGTGGCTGAATGTATCCTAACAATTATTACTCAAGTCTTTACGGTCTAGCGAAATTATTTCAACGCCTCAGGTGATGTAGTAGCTAGACATTCTGATTGTCATTCGTACGATTGGGCATTCCTTGGGCTAGTTTGGGAGAGTTCCTGTGGTTGCACCCACGTAGCGAGCAAAGCGAGCGGAGGGCCATGCAGAGCCATAATAATAATTATTCTTGTTTCCCTACTACGCATGTCTGCAGCTTTTGCATCAACAAATTAGTGGGTGCTCTAGACTCAGGAGTCTGCCAGTTTAGGGCGATGCGGCCTGGTTTTGTTAACTCGGTGCGCGGTGGGGATCGCGTCATGCCGGTCATGACGTTAGGTGGGGACCGGAAAATGCAAAAACCGTTTTCTCGGCTTTTCGTGACGGAATACTTTGTAAAATTGGATTAAGCGTTCTAAATTAGATTCTACGAAAAATAATGACGTCAATAGCCCGTAGAATAAGAAAGTTAAAATCTAGAGTGTATACCAGTCCCCAAAAATATAGTAACTTCGTTACACTTTAGTCCTCAAGATGCGATATTTCCTGTTGCACTTGACGATAAAAAATATTCCAGCTATCGACTTATGCGCGTGAATTTACAATTGGATATCCAGAAAAGAATGAGCCATACATTTCTTTCCCTGGGACACACCACAGCAAACTGTAGCCATTGGCCAATCTCGGACGTGTTCACAAAATTCTCTGGAATTTTTCTCTGCCCATAGAGCAATTATGTTTATCAACTTTTCCATTTATGTGGAAAATGGCATGGTCAGACAGCATTAGCCTTTCCAAGAAATGTATGGTTGTTCTTATTAAATCTCCAAGGTCTGGCATAATTTTTCCTTTTTTTGGAAAAGCCGTTTCTTTAATTTCTTGTAAAATTTTTATCTTATATGGCTCTAGTTTGAGAACTTTTGTCAATACGCTTTGCACTGGCACTGGTAGATAGGCTTGAATCTTCCTGGGTTATCGCCATCTTGTATTGTCTTGTTTAGTAAATTTCCATCGTTTACTGTCCGTTTTCTACGTGTTTAAGATCCAGTATTCCAAAATTTTCTGTTCCAAGTTTTAACTGCGGGTGGGGTTTTGTTAAACATATTCCTTAATATTTTTTGGGTTATTATTATAGATTGGATTTTGGCAAATATTATCACATACTTTCTGTTTTCATTCAAAGGGAACATTTTGCACGTCTACTTCGAATGAATGTGTCAGAAGCGATAGACACTGATATTATGCAATAATGTCAATTCGTTTATGAAAACGGCTATGGAGCCGGCTTAATAGCATTAACCATAAAATTTTTTTCGTTGTTTTTTGGAACTCAATAAATCCACTATTTTAAAAAATAACTATAATTTGTATTACAT
>JAEQML010071480.1:0-16123 GCA_016904865.1 Pissodes strobi
GAAAATATTTGGGGGAGTGGAGCTACTAGTTTACATATACTTTGCTATAATAATTTACCTGATGTCTTATGCACAGTCTGTTTCATATGACATGTTATTTTACTAACAAATACTTTTTTGGAACTACCATAAAATATGGAAATAATTAGAGAGAAACTATCCAGACTCGACAGACAGATGCAAATGCAAGTAATTCTCAGACTCTGGCCCACTCTTCTTATTATTGGCTCGAAGCAGGGGCGTAGTATCGAGTTGTGGCACTAGTTAGCCTCAATGAGGTGATTTGCCTATGAGGGGCTCTTTTAAAGGTATAAACTAAATAAACATTTGATAAAATAATCAAATAATCATTTACCTGATTTAATACATCTTTTATAATCATTAGGTGGAACTAAACTTGTTGGTATTATTGGAATCTCATTTAGGTCATGTTCCGGAACACCGGCAGACGATGAATCTTCTAAAAAGAAAATAAAAAATATTTATAAAATAACCGTTACAATATTATTATCTAATCCTCTAACATTTATGATCATGATATGATGAATTACACACAAGATTGAGCATCTTAAAACAAATTTATTATTAATAGGCAAGTAATATAAGTGGCTATGACGAAATTTGTAGTGGTTTCAACTCGAGAAAACACAGATGAAGAAATTGTAACCAGACACGGAAAAATGGTGAAATCATTTTGTTTCATTCTAAAACTGCAACTTTTCTCCGAAGTCTGAAAACATCCAAAGCTCCAGCAATCATATAACTGACTTATCCAACAACACCTAGTTAAGAAGTGGTTATTAGCTTATCTCGTCGCTTAACAATTTATGAAAATGTGTTGTAGCAATACCCAGTTAATAACAAGGCCTTTGTGCTTGTCGTATGACGTCATCTATGTAGGCCGTGCAATTTTAATCATATATACTAATATTTATGAGAACCATCAATAGTTAACTTATTAAAATACGCTAGCTATATGACAGACTTCTTGACAAATCTCAAAAGTCATGTTTGAATTTTGGTTTAATACTAGGTGTAGTATTAAATGCAGGCTCCCAACTCCCCTACACCTCCGCCAAAATTCAGGATATGTATTTATGTATAATATATATTTTTATACTACTGAAAAACATGTTATTACACATAACTATTCCACACCTTCTCTTAATTATTATTAGTTAAAATAATAGAAAGAACTGGATGAAAAAATATACTTTAGTAGGGATAATGTAGGTATGCATGTTATGCAGTTTAAAATTTCATTTATCTAACATCGAACCGAACATAGCGTTTGTAATTTGGGAAAAGCCTTGTTGAGAGCAATTTTCGAACTCATTAACATTAATAGGGCCAAAACTGTGACACTGAAGTGTTAATATAGATTAAATTCTAAGCTCTCCTCTGTCTCATATAACTGTCTCATAGAAATATGATAATGACCACTTGCATTTGCCTGTATGTACCAAATCTATCTTCAAGACGGTGTGTGTTTGAAATTTTCGTAAGAGAACATAACTAAACTTACGACCTTTGGAAAACCGATGATGCATGAACTTTAGGCCCTTTTTACAGTTTTTATTACAGCTAGGAATACAACACTTTTGAGGCATAATTACACTAAGTATCTTACCACAAAACTAGCCGAAACCAAGAGCAAAACATACAATTAAACACGAACAAATCTTATAAACAAATCGGCCGACGGCATAAGAGCAACAGGCCTTTGAATCTGAAATATATAGTATTACGTATTTAAAAATACTCCTTATACTATAAATTGTATACCTAAATATACAACGAAATATTAGACACAAGTTTCACGCACTTAAAAGCATATAAATAGTTCAGATTTCGGAAAAATTCAAGAAAATACACTACTTACAGCAGCCATTATCGGTAATTTTGCAAATTAATCGCTTGTTGTTTGTTTTGCTTCCTCTGGCTCTATAAGGAAAGTATTATTTTAGGAAAGTGCACGAACAAGATAGTAGTATTAGATAATTGAATAAATAAATTACGAAATACCACATTATAAAAAAAAAACATCTTATGGAAATATGTTTTTTACAATATTCGAGAAATTGTAATGTAAGAGATATATTCTTTATCTAGGAGCATCCGAATATTCGCTACTATCGTAGTAATTTGGCAACGTTACAACCAATTGCGCCTCGATAGCGATTACCTTTCTACCCGCAGCCCCCCCCCTCCTACATCTTCGTTCCAAATCGCAAAGTCCCACATGCATGCCGTCACGAACTAAAATTTTGTGAGCATTTTGTCCTTTTGTAGTGGTGTTGTTGGTTGTAGTAATATATTTCTCTACGTAGGCATATAAGTTGAAAACTGATCAATTTAGATACATGATACATGGTTATTGATATTGAAATAAAATTATGTTTAATACTGAAAGCATAATCTAAAAATTCACTAATATACAGGGTGTTCCATATAAAATATGACATGACTCGCTTCTGCAGCACTCTGCATATACGAAAATATATGATGTTGCAAATAATTTACAAAAATCCCTACAAGTTATGTCATTAACATTAATTTGTTTTCTATTGTGAAGAATAAATGGGTACATTTCAAGAGCCAACTTAAATACAAATTATTAATAAAATAATAAGTTAATATTTTACCTGACTTCATTACCAGTTTAGAATTAAATGAATTTATGGGCGTTTCTAATGTTTGCTTCAAATCAATGTCAAACGAACTAGGTGACGAGGGATCTTCTAAAATGTAAAAAATTGCCATCTTTTTGCAAACATAGACCAGGGTCGATAATTTTGAAAATGGTAAAAAGTGAAAAAAAATACAGTAGGATGAAACCCATTGGAAAAGGTAGAGAATATAACAAATATTAAAGGAAAAATAATTTACGGGCGCTCTGAGGTCGGGAAGGGGGAGGGGGTGAGTTTTTAAGGGTAAAAAACGGTTTACCTCGATTTCCGGCAAAACTGCAAGTCGTATGAAAAAAAGTTAAATGGCAAAGTTGTAGGTAATAAAAAGATCTACAACTTTCGTTTTTACACTTTTTTCACATAACCTCAAAATTTATGTGAAAAATTCAAATAACCAAGTTTTGGGTTTTTTTATTTTTATCTTTTGTAAAAAAAAATATTTTTTCACGAAATTTGGTGAAAACTTACTTTTTTATGGCCCAAACACACAATAGTTTTTTGATTTAAAATATTAATTTTTTCACCTTATTTTGACTTAATATCCAAAAAGCACCCTAATTTTCAATCGAAAATTCTCACGTTAAAATATCTGCTTTTTTAAAAAAGTCGGTGGGCTTTTTGTTCGTTGAAATCTCTACTTTTTGATGGTATAAAAATATACATTACTATTGTAAATGTTCTCAGAAAATGCAAATAAACGAAAAAAACTCGAATCCGATTTTTTTTTTAATCATTATGTACAACTTTGAGCTATTTATTAAAATTTACACTTTAATTACTCGAAAAACATAAGATTTCATGTTACATTGAAATTGCTAATCAAAATATACTACTATAATTAACAACCAAATAAATTAATAAAGTTAATATTTAATAAGACATCTACAATATTTTGAGTAGTTGTAGAATCATTGTTGTGGGTCAAGATATTGATCTTTTGGTCCTTTTGAATCAATTAAATTCAAATAATCATTATATTTATTTTCTCAAAGCAGGTTCTGGGAATGTAAAAGATCTATTTTTCAAGTCTAATAGTTTCAAATATGAATCCTTCAAAAATATCGTTGCATTTCTGCATTGTTTTTCTGTTTGCGATACAACATCTGGATTTGCCGGAAAAGGAAAGAAAAGTATCGTCAACTTATTATTAGACGATAAAAATTTGTCAAATTTGGCCAATATTTTTTTATAAAAAAAAGAAGATATAAAAAAAATGGATTACAATAATTAATCAAATCTATTTATAAATGTAAAAAATTATAATATAACACTGAATCAATTAAGATTTCAAAAATATCAATTGGCAAGAATTAAATCTTCTTTCATATTGGCAAATCTCCCACCCACAGAAGGTGCAGCAGAACAACATTATTACAGGGCATATTATCAGCTTCAGACTTGGCTGGGTAACGAACTGACAGCAACATGTTGGGGCTGGAAGCAACATCAACGGGGCATTATGCCCAAATTTACAGAAAAGGAATTAATTCCGGAAATATTGCTCATTACTATTTGCTGCAGCTGTGAAACTGGATGTAACAGTTTAAAATGTGGCTGCCGAAAACATGGTTTAAAATGCACAAATTTATGCTCAAATTGTCATGGTTCTGAAACATGCTCCAATGTGGAAGAAAAACAAACCTACGAGGAAGTTGATGATTCAGATGAAGAACCAATGCAGACCGGAAATAATATTGGAGAACATGGTCTTGAAGATTTCGAAGATCCACTAGAATCGGGAAGGTTTGTCGAATCTAACGATGACGAAATGCCATCAAAGAGACAAAAACTAATGGAGAAGTGATTAGAATGCAAGATAAGGTATTTATAAATAAGAAGATTATTGTATTTAAAAAAATTATAATGAATAGCAAAGTTAGTGATTCAAAATTTCCGGAAAATTCGAATGCTGGAAAAAAAACCGGCTTTTTCCTGGAAAAATTGGAAAAAAACGGTATAATTCCGAAAAATTTAATTTTTATTAAAAAGAATCAAAAGAGTTTTGTTTCAGGCTTGCTTTAGCTATTAAATATTTTTCAATATTTAGAAAGGTATTGTATATATATTTTATAAAAAAATGCAGCGCGGAAATTAATTTATCGGTGAACCGTGATTCCCCCACATCTTTACAAACGACGAGGCGGCACAATTTCAGTTGTTTCGTTGCTTTTTATAATTTTATGATATATACCATATACCTCTACTGGCCGTATTAGGTATATAGGCATAGGACAGGAAAACGATCGTCTGCACTTTTCTATCGGCGCCTCTCAAAGCTGGCTATTGATTTTATTTCGGAAATTGCTCGTTTATTAAATTTGGATGTAGGACAAGTTATGGCCAATCTAGCCCACTTTAGAACCGAAACAGCATTTTTTAGTAGAAATTCTCTATGGGAATCTGGAAACAGCACCCATCCTGTTATATGGTGGCATGGTTTGTGTACCTCACAGTCACTTATGCCAATTGCTTCCAGAATTTTAAATGGACCT
Source organism: Pissodes strobi (assembly GCA_016904865.1). Taxonomy (NCBI): domain Eukaryota; kingdom Metazoa; phylum Arthropoda; class Insecta; order Coleoptera; family Curculionidae; genus Pissodes; species Pissodes strobi. Next base: position 5,183 of record JAEQML010071480.1, read on the forward strand.
CCCTTTTCCGCCTCATCAGAAATAACTGGTCTTTACATGGTGTCATACATACCAATAAAAGGAACAGGCTAACAAAGGATAAAGTTCAAAAGCTTGTTGCCATTCAGTCTAGTTTAAAATTGGATGAAAATGACAAGCTCGTTTACAATTCAAGACCATATCCGCTTTTGGAACAGATTCATATTAATGGTCACGAGCAAGATGGCGAAGGAAATGTTACGGAAAAGGAATCGGACTCAGATATTTCTGAAGACATTCCCTCGGAGTCCTCGGACTCGGATACTGACAGTCAAGATAAAATTCCTTTAAGCGTTTTGGCGTTGGCTAAACTAAAAGTTTTTTATTACTTTTTTTTGTTAATTTACGTTTTGCATTTATATTATTTGTTATCTTTCACAGAGTAAATTTTTAGTTCTTGTATTTTTGCAACATTGCAAGTTGCAACTGTTCCTAAGAGTACGTTCCTAAGCCTGGGTTTTAGTAACGCTTTTTTTTTGTTGTTTTTTTTACCTTTTTCGTTTTGTTTTAAACTATGTTTATTTTCTTAATAAAGATAAAGAGTTTTATTTTTATATTTTAAAATAAAAATAAGCATTTTGAACCTTGTTTTTTATTTAAGCGACCTTCAGATAGTGCAGAAATATGGAAAAATCTACCCTTATCCCTTATATCGCTAATTTTAACGTATTTTTTTGGTTTTCAGTTAAATTTCTTTTTTTTTTTCAATTTTTCCTTTTTTTCCAATTTTTTTAAGGATTCAGTAAAAAACGGAAAAAAACCGTGTTTTTTTCCAATTTTTCGGGTTTTTTTCCAAACCATTGAATCTCTAAGCAAAGTATATGTAAACTAGTAGCTCCACTCCCCCAAATATTTTCTGCCAGCCGCCGAAAATCCGCAGATTGTTGGCAGCATGTGGAGCGTTTTAGTTTAATCAGTCGTTCGTATGTAGGCAGAGTGTTCAGAACAGAGTCGGATTTGTGAAAATCCTTAATTTTATTTCTATTTTAATATTTAATTCGGACTTCGATGGAAATATATACGAAGCAATGAAAAATACAAAGGCAAATAGGAAAAATCTATAGTATGTGAATAGATATGTTAATAAAATTAGGTGAAGGAGGCGAGAAGACCGGCAAAATCGTCTAGGTGTCAGATTTTTTTTTATAAGTACATATTATATAACGATAATGGAATGCTTTGTAAATATTAGATATATTTTGGCACTGTGAAACTAACCCAAAGTTGATTCGACGACAAACTCAAACTAACCAAATCTATTAAAATTGATTATAACGTAACGGAACCGGTTCAAATAACTAAAATAAGTTGAGACTAAGTGAAACTAGCCGAAAGTTGTTTGGACGACTAACCCAAACTAACCCAAAGTTGATTCGACGACTAACCCAAACTAACTAAATTTATTAAAATTGATTATAAGGTATCGGAACCGGTTCAAATAACTAAAATAAGTTGAGACTAAATGAAACTAGACGAAAGTTGTTTGGATGACTAACCCAAATTAACCAAATCCATTAAAATTGATTATAACGTATCAGAACCGATTCAAATGATTCAAATAAGTTGAGACAAAGTGAAACTAACCAAAAGTTGAATCGACGATTAACCCAAACTAAACAAATCTATTGAAATTGATTATAACGTATCGGAACCGCTTTAAATGACTAAAACAAGTTGAGAATAAGTGAAAGTAAGCGAAAGTTAAATCGACGACCAACCCAAAATAACCACATCTAATAGAATTCATAATCACGTCGGTATTGTAACCGTTTCAAATGGTTAAAATAAGTTGAGAATAAGTGAAACTAACCGAAAGTTAATTGAACACTAACCCAAACAAACCAAATCTATTAAAATTGATTATAACGTATCGGAACTGCTTCAAATGGCTAAAATAAGTGGAGAATAAGTGAAGCTAGCCGAAAGTTGATTGCACTACTAACCCAAATTAACCAAATCTATTAAAATTGAATATAACCTAACGGAACCGGTTCAAATGATTAAAACAAGTTGAGACTATGTGAAACTAACCGAAAGTTCCATCGACGACTAACCCAAACTAACCAAATGTAAAAAAATCATTATAACGTATCGGAACCGCTTTATATGACTAGCATAAGTTGAGAATAACTGACACCAACCGACAGTTGAATCGACGACTAACCAAACTATCCAAATCTATTAAAATTGATTATAATGTATCGAAATCGATTCATATGACTAAAGTAAGTTGAAACTAAGTGAAACTAACCGAACGTTGATTGGACGACTAACCCAAACTAACCAAATCTATTAAAATTGATTATAACGTCTCGGAACCGGTTCAAATGACTAAAATAAGTTGAGACTAAGTGAAACAAACCGAAAGTTGAATAGACGACTAACTTAAACTAGCCAAATCTATTAAAATTGATTATAACGTATCGGAACTGGTTCAAATGAATAAAATAAGTTAAGACTAAATGAAACTAACCGAGAGTCGAATCGAAGACGAATCCAAAGTAATCAAATCTATTAAAATTGATTATAACGTATTGGAACAGGTTCAAATGACTATAATAAGTTGAAACTAAGTGAAGCTAGTCGAACGTTGCTTGTAGTCGCCCCCAAACTAAACTAAACTTACCAAATCTATTGAAAATTATTATAACGTATCGGAACCGCTTTAAATGACTAAAATAAGTTGAGAATAAGTGAAACTAACCAAAAGATGAATCAACGACTAACCCAAACGAACCAAACCTATTAAAATAAAAACCAAGATTATAACGTATCGGAATTGGTTCAAATGACTAAAATAAGTTGAAACTAAGTGAAGCTAGTCGAAAGTTGATTGTAGTCGTCACCAAACTAACCCAAACTAACCAAACTTATTGAAAATGATTATAACGGATCGAAACCTGTTCAAATGACTAAAATAAATTGAAACTATGCGAAGCTAATCGAGAGTTGATTGGACGACTAGCCCAAACTAACCAAATCTATTAGGATTTATTATAACGTATCGGAACCGCTTTAAATAACTAAAATAAGTTGAGAATAAATGAAACTAACCGAAAGATGAATCAACAACTAAGCCAATCTAACCAAACATATTAAAATTGATTAGTACGTATCCGAACCGGTTCAAATGACTAAAATAAGTTGAAACTACGTGAAGATTATCGCAAGTTGATTGGATGACTAATCCAAAGTAACCAAATCTATTAAAATTGTTTATAACGTATCGGAACCGGTTTAAATATCTAAAATAAGTTAAGGCTAAGAGAAACTAACCGAGAGTTGATTTGGGGACTAACCCAACTAATAATATCTATTAAAATTGATTATAACGTCTTAGAACCGGTTCAAATAATTGAAATATGTTGAGACTAAGTGAAACTAACCGAAAGTTGAATCGACGATTAACCCGAACTAACCAACCTAATCCGGTTAGTCATTCAATCAACTTTTGATTAGTTTCACTTAGTTTCAACCTATTTTAGTCATTGGAAGCGGTTCAGTTATTTTATAATCAATTTTAGTAGATTTGTTACTTTGGTCTACTCGTCGATTCAACTTTCGGATAGTTTCACTTTTTCTCAACCTGTTTCAATCATTTAAAGCGGTTCCAATATGTCATAATCAATATTAATAGATTTGGTTACTTTGGGTTAGTCGTCGATCCAACTTCCGGTTCGTTTCACTTATTCTCAAGATATTTTAGTCATTTAATGCGGTTCCGATACATAATAATCAATTTTACTAGATTTGGTTAGTTTAGGTTAGTCCTCGATTCAACTTTCGGTTTGTTTCACTTAGTCTTAACTATTTCAATCAGTTGAACCGATTCCGATGCGTTATAAGCAATTTTAATAGGTTTGGTTAGTTTGGGTTAGTTGTCGATTCAACTTTCGTTTAGTTTCACTTATTGGCAACTTATTTTAGTCATTTAATGCGGTTCCGATACGTTATAAATAATTTTAGTAGATTTGGTTAGTTTAGGTTAGTCGTCGATTCAACTTTCGCTTAGTTTCACTTAGTCTCAACTTATTTTAGGCATTTGAACCGGTTACCATACGTTATAATAAATTTTAATAGATTTGGTTAGTTTGGGCTAGTGGTCGAACCAACTTTCCGTTAGTTCACTTATTCTTAACTTGTTTTAGTCATTTAAAGCGGTTCCGATACATTATAATCAATTTTAATAGATTTTTTTAGTTTAAGTTAGTTTTCCAATAAACTTTCGGTTAGTTTAACTTAGTCTTAAATTCTTTTAGTCATCCGAGACGTTATAATCAATTTTGATAGATTTGGTTAGTTTGGGTTAGTAGTTCAATCAACTCTCGGTTAGCTACACTTATTCTGAACTTATTTTAGTCATTTCAAGCTTTTCAGAATATATTAAAATCAATTTTAATAGATTTGGTTAGTTTGGGTTATTCGTCAACAACTTTCGGTTAGTTTCATTTAGTCTCAACTTATTTTAATTATTCAAATCTGTTCCGATACGTTATAATCAATTTTAATAGATTTGGTTAGTTTGGGTTAGTTCTCCAATCAACTTTCGGTTAGCTTCAGTTAGTATCAACTTTTTTTTAGTAATTTGAACCCGTTACGATACGTTATAATCAATTTTAATAGGTTTTGTTAGTTTTGGTTAATCGTCGAATCAAGTTTTGGTTAGTTTCACTTAGTCTCAGTTTATTGTAGTCATTTGAACCGGTGCCGGTGCCGATACGGTACAATCAATTTTGATAGATTTGGTTAGGTTTGGTTAGTCGTCCAATCAACGATACAAAAATGCCGTAACGCGGGACGAAAACATAAACCATGTCATAACGTGGCCTTGAAAAATCACTTTCATGAATCCAAAAAAGTGTAGTAAAAATGAGATTCGAAGTATTATATTATTATATATTTTTAAATATATTTTAGGTAATCCACTATTACAGCTATCTTTGAAACGGTCAAGGCTACAAAGTTCATTAAATTATAAAGTTGCCGTTATTGATGCCTTTTCAAGATCGATTTGCAGTGTTGTTAAATTCTTGTTAGATTCTGAGATAGCAACAGTGGTATCACCTAAAAATGAGACCTCGTATAGCAATTTTTTTTTCAATTTCCTTCTATGAAAATATTTTTACAACTTTGCTCAGTTTCACTCAGATTTTTTACCCGGCCGGCATTCAGTAGGTCTTTCGGTGCGAGTCCATACAATCTCCTGAATACATCTCTGACTAGAGAAAGCCACGCGAATCAATCGGACACTTACGCAGCGCATCGGTCATCTCCAGTTGTCACTTGATATAAAAGAATTTGGCTGAATTAGATCAAAGGATTTACCGCTGAGTGAACTTACTAGTTTACATATACTTTGTACATAGTACGATTTACGTGTATATTTATATATTATGAGATTTTCTATGACATAAATGTAATTAGAATTTAATAAATGAACTTTATTACTGAAAAAAATTGCAGCAGTCACATTTTTAAGATGAAATCCCAACTATTTTCGCATGTTCTTTGCAATCTTTATGTTTTATGGATTTGTAATTTTTTGTTTATCAATGTATCATGAAATCTTACGTTTTTCTAGTAATTAAAGTGTAAAATTTAATCAATAGCTCAAAATTGTAAATAACAAAAAAAAAAAATTTTTGGATTCGAGTTTTTTTCGTTTATTTGCATTTTCTGACAACATTTACCGTAGTAATGTATATATTTTTTTATACCATCAGAAAGTAGAGATTTCAACGAACAAAAAGCCCACCGACTTTTTTAAAAAAGCAGATATTTTGACGTGAGAATTTTCGATTGAAAATTAGCGTGCTTTTTCGATATTAAGTCAAAATAAGCTGAAAAAATTAATATTTTGGGACATAAAAAGGTAAGTTTTCACCAAATTTCGTGAAAAAATAACTTTTTTGCAAAAGATAAAAATTAAAAACCAAAAACTTGGTTATTTGAATTTTTCACATAAATCTTGAGGTTATGTGAAAAAAGTGTAAAAACAAAAGTTGTAGACCTTTTTATTATCTACAACTTTGCCATTTAACTTTTTTTCATAGGACTTGTAGTTTTGCCGGAAATCGACATAAACCGTTTTTTACCCTTAAAAACTCACCTCCTTCCCGACCTCAGATCGTCCGTAAATTATTTTTCCTTTCATTTTTGTTACATTCTCTTCCTTTTCAAATGGGTTTCATCCTACTATAATTTTTTTTGGTCTCAAAAATTATCTACCCTGGTCTAACAGTTTACACAAATCCCTACAACTTGTCTTAACACTTTTTTCTAGTGGGAAAAATAAATACGTAAATATGAAAAGCCAACTTAAATACATATGAATTAAAAAATATGAAACAAATATTTTACCTGACTTAATAACCAATTTAGAATCAAATGAATTTATGGGTGTTTCTGATGTTTGACTCAAATCAATGCCAAACGAACTAGGGGATGACGGATCTTCTAAAAATGTTAATAATAACCATATTTTTGAACATATTAGGTTGTATTAAACTATTGGTTTATAGCTTAGAATAGTTTACATAAATCCCTATAACTTGAAAGTTTTTTCTAGTCGGAAAATTTAATACGCAAATTAAAGGCAAATTAAATACACCTGGATAAGAAAATATTAAATAAATATTTTACCTGACTTAATCACCAGTTTAGAATCAAATGGACTTATGAATATTGCTGATGTTTGGCACAAATCATTGTCAAACGAACTAGGGGACGATGGATCTTCTAAAATGTTAATAATAAACATATTTTTGAACATATTAGGTTGTATTAAACAATTGGTTTATAGCTTAGAATAGTTTACATAAATCCCTATAACTTGAGTTATTTCTAGTGGGAAAAATAAATAAGCAAATTAAAGGCAAATTAAATGGATAAGAAAATATTAAATAAATGTTTTACCTGATTTAATCCCCAGTTTAGAATCTAATGGACTTATGAATATTGTTGATGTTTGGCTCAAATCATTGTCAAACGAACTAGGGGACGACGGATCTTCTAAAATATAAAAATTGCATTTTTGTAAATAGTTTACATAAATTCCTATAACTTGTCTTAATTTTTTTTTCTAGTGGGAAAAATAAATACGTAAGTATTAACGCAGCGTCTGTCCCAGATTTGGCGGATGCAATCAGCGTCTGCACCCAGGTCGGCTGAAAAAGTACACTCTCCAACACGTCCGGCAAGCGTGGCGTTTTATTGCAAAACCTCCTATTCAATTCATTATCAAATGACGAATGTCAAAACAAGATTACCCCAGGTGAGTAGAGTCGAGGTCTCAGAATCTCGATATTCTCAAATATTCGAAGGAAATATATCCAAGTAAAAACAAACCCAAGAACAACTAAATGTTCAATGCTACTTATAATATTAGAACGGGAAGTTCACTTAGAAGAACTAGAAGAAGAGTTGAAACATATTAAATGGGACATTATTGGACTATTCGAAACGCGACTTCTCGGCGAAAAGAAAACGCTTCTGAAATCAGGCCATATACTCTACCAAAATAATGCCGATACAAATCATCAATATCATGCTCAAACTTTCAAAACGATACACGATGCAAATTATTCATGTATACGCATCAACAAGTACTGCAGAGGACGAAGAAGCAGAAAATTTTTATGAAAACATAATGTCCGCACTAGGACGAGAAATAGCACATTATACCATTATAACTGGTGACTTCAATGCGAAAATCGGAAAGAAAAAAGATGGCGATACACAACATATAGGGAACTTTGGGTTAGGCGACCGAAATAACCTAGGAGAAATGCTACTAAGTTTTCTGAGGAGCGAAAACATATACTGTTTAAGTACGTTTCAAAAGAAACCTGAACAACGTAAATGGACCTGGAGAAGCCCCGATGGTAGCACAACAGATTAGAAAAGAAATTAAAACCAAACGTCTTACTCAACTTAAAACTAAATCAAATGGCAGACAAAATTACATCAAACATTCAGGTAACAGCCAAGAAGATATGCACAAGGCAAAGAGAAGCGAACACAAACCTCACTGCAGATACACTAAGACTAATAGAGCAAAGAAGACAATCTGATAGGACATCCCAAGGCTATAAGGACTTGAATAATAAAGTGAAAAGATAAATCCGGAAAGATTTAAGAACATATAAAACTAACTACTAAAAAATGCAACTGAAGACAACAAGAACATGAAGGCGTTAAGATCTCAGCTGTCCAAAATTCCAAAATTGAAGAACCATCAAAATGTTTTGGTATCAGACAACAACGAAATCGCAAATATAGTTGAACTGTTTTATACTAACTTATATACATCCATTGCACCAGAACCCGAATTAAATCCAAAACAAACCATACTGAATGTGGGATCAGATGATATTCCGGATATATATCGGTAGAAGAAATTAGAAGAGCTCTTAGTCAAATGAAGAATAGGAAATGCCCCGGTAAGGATGGGATTACCTGAGATATGTTAAAGATGGGAGGCAGAATTATCGAAGAGACCCTGGTGATACTATTGAACAAATATGTCTGCAAGAAGGAAAAATCCCTAAAAAGTGCAATAACTCTGAAGTGATACTGCTGTTTAAGAAATGAGATACTACTGATATAGAAAATTATCGTCCAATTAATTTGCTACTATTTGTAAAGATAATAACAAATCGCAATACAAAAAACTCGACTTCTACCAAGCCATGGAGCAAGCAGGATTCCGCAAGAGCTTCAGTACAATGAACCATATACAATCAATAAGATCCCTTATAGAAAAAGAAAACGAATATAATGTCCCAGTTCACTTGGCATTCATAGATTTCCACAAAGCTTTCGACTCCATTGAGACATGGGCTTTTTTAAGATCAATGGACAACGCTAGCATAGATTCAAGATATACAGATGTAATCAGAAACATATACGAAAATGCATCGTTTCATGTATAAATCGAAGAGGATATGCAAATAAACAGAATCCCAATAAATAGAGGAGTACGCCAGGGTGACACGATTTCGCCCAAATTATTTACCCTAGCCCTCGAGGATGTCTTCAAAGAAATATCTTGGGGGAACAAAGGTATTAAAATCGATGGTTCCTACCTAAATCACTTAAGATTCGCTGACGACATCGTATTGGCATCAGATGATGTAAACGAACTCGGACAAATGTTAAAAGACCTCTGTCAAGCTTCCAAGAAAATCGGATTAAAAATGAATATTAAGAAAACGAAACTTTTAAGTCAGGACCATGTTCAGGTAACCATCGAGAATCACCAAGTTGAAGGCGTCGCAGAATATGTTTACCTCGGTCATGTTATTAAGACAGACAGAGAAAATCAGACTGCAGAGATCACTAGAAGAATAGGGCTTACTTGGTAGGCGTTTGGTAAATTAGGACACATATTGAAGAACACCAGTATACCAATTAACTTGAATCGCAAGGTATATGATGCAAGTGTCTTACCTGTGGCCACATATGGTCTAGAAACCATGGCATTTACCAAAAACTCCATTAACCGACTCCAGGTAACACAGAGAGCCATGGAAATAGCAATGCTCAGAATTTGTTTGAGGGACACGGTGCGTAACGAGGAAATAAGGCGACGAAGAAAAGTATATGATATAGCCAAAAGAATAGCGAAACTGAAATGGTCATGGGTTGGCCACGTCGCACGCCAAGACTCAGAACGATGGTCTTCAAAAATAATTCACTGGCAGCCTAGGCAACATAAACGTAGCGTGGGTAGACCCTCAAGAAGGTGGCTGGACGATATCAAGTAAACGGTAGGAAGAAGGTGGTACCAGCTAGCACAAGACAGGGGAGAATGGAAAAGGCTAAGAAAGGCTTGGGTTCAGGAGTGGACGACATAAAAAGCTGAAGAAGGAATATCAATTGTTTATGTAGTAAAGACAATGATATAACTAATAAAATATTAAATAAATATTTTACCTGACTTAATCACCAGTTTAGAATCAAATGAATTTATTGGTATTTCTGATGTTTGACTTAAATCATTGTCAAACGAACTAGGGAACGACGGATCTTCTAAAATGTAAAAATAACCATCTATTTGAACAACTTATATTTTATTAAAATATCGGTTTATAGCTTATGATTAACAATAACTTGCTGTAAATTGAAAATGTACAAAAAACTGTTCAAGTATGTGTTTACAACAAATGCGGCTTTTTACTACCTATAAAATATGTGTTTGGAAGATCTATTTTTATTTTAAAATATGTGGCCTGTATTTTATTTTTTTGGAAAATGTACTACAATCCGAAACACAATTTTTAAACTCGTGCTGATGACATTATCAGGAGATGATTAAAACTGTATTTAATCATCTTCTGTTGATGCTAATATAATGCGCGTCGACTGTAAAAATTGTGTTTCGGTATTGTGAATGCAATTATTGTGTTGTAGTAATGTAATATATTTCTCGACTGACGCATTTCTTATACCTACTGTTGAATTTTCAATCGTTAATAAGTCGAAAACCGTCAAATTTAGACACATGGTTATTGGTATAATAAAATTATGTACAGGGTGGCCAACTAAGAATGCGAGGTACTGTATCTGGGAAACTATCCATCGTAGAGACTTGCGGCAAAAAATGTAATTACTAAAACGGTCAAGAGAAAAACCTGGAAAATATTTTCAAGTTTCTAAAATGACCACAAGGGGGCGTAACTGCAATCATGAATCTAAAAAGTGATGTTTCTGTGAATTCCGCTATATTAATCTAATAAAAAAATTCCACATAATTGAAGTTAAGGATAATGTAAAACTCTTTTGTTTAATGCTTTTCGCTGTATCTCTAAAAATAAAGTGGTGGGGGGTATTCAAAGTTTTTTTTTAAATAACACCCTGTATCTGCGAAACGGCTAAGCCGATTTTAACAAACTTGGGTTAGTTCAAAGGAGCTATTCTTGG
>JAEQML010071481.1:0-16123 GCA_016904865.1 Pissodes strobi
TGAAATGACTTTCTTAGGCTCGCTTGCCTTGTTTCGGCGAGCAGTCAGGAGACGCGTTATCGATGTATTACACAGTGCCTGAGTATTTTGCCAATCATTTGTATTTTTTATGTGGACCTTAAGGCAAATTTTATTTTATTGATCTAGATCTTAGGTTAGTGGATTGCCTGAAAGATGTATTTAGGCAGTTTGGTAATTTTTTTTTATTAATATTTATTTTATTCTCTCATTATTGGAGCGCTTTGGCAATGAAGTTTTGCGTTTTTGGATATTAAAACATTTTTGACTTTGACTCATACAGAAATAGCATGAGAGCTAACCCCAGTTGCGAATGTGGTCAACTTAGTAGAACTTAGTACCGTTGGCTGAAAATAGTCAGTCAACGTTAGTACGTATCTTCTTGAAATGCCCTATAAACATGTTGCCAGGTCTTAACATGTATGAAAAAATTAGAAAGTTGGGATCAATCATCCCTTTAAATATTAGAATTTTATCGAATTTGAACTTGGGAATAATAAGATTGATTATTTTTTGCTTTTCGACAATTCATCATTTTTTATCCTTTTCTACAAGACGCAGCAATTTGAGCCCCTCTGTTACGTGGTAGTGTGTAGAATGTGACAGTACCTTCCACTGTTGTGGTTATTGTGACATACTAATTGTTTTTCTATAAATGTGCAGCTCTTAACAACATGAATATTATATATTGCACAATTTTTTCTACAGCACTTATTTTGTAAAGTCACTGGCCGTGACATAGTTTAGAACCAAACGTCACGGTCACTTCCATTGAGCTGGCGAATCGCCCGCAAAGAGCAAAATCAAACAAACGATATTTCGTGCCAAGCAAGGGTCTACTAACACAATTGTGTAAAAAAGCAAGACAAATATTTAATAGTTTCTTCGTAGAATTATTCTGATTTGCATAATCAACTCCCTAATGATGAAATAAATAAATGTATGCATAAGCATTGTCCTAATGGAGAGAAATTATGAACTACTTATTAACATAGATTATATATTGTAATGTTTCAGATTGAAAATGTTCATTCAATGTTTTGAAAAGAAAACAAACTACTAAAAACACCCATCTTTGATACATTGTTTTACAACACGAAGTTCCTGTATTAGGAATGTAAACTACGTCACGATTTTAACGTTTTTGAGGATCAAGAACAAAGGCTTTGCTTGGAGCGAATAATTCGAATTCAGATCTGCTCAATGATAAATATTTGGATTTGAATTTAATATTTGGTAGGACGACACAAACAAAAAATGTATTAACCTAAACTAACTTGATAATTCAAAAACACCATTTTTCTCTGCTTCAAAATACACCTATCATGATAAATTTACCAAGAAAATAGCTTCTTGGGAAAGTTAACAAGATATGGATAGATAGTGTTCTGAAGCGAATATTAGGCGCCATTTGTATTTTACTTACCTGGAATTCGAGGCAGGTGACATGACGTTTTTATTAGGTCTCCTGGTTTCATATTTTCTGTGGCCAAAATATACTTTAGCTTATTTTCATAGGCAACCAGAGCTATGTAGGCCGTTCTGCATCCATCTTTTATGATTTTCATTACTCTTTCAACCTGAATATAAGTATGAAAGAAACCGAGTAACTAAACAAGCACAATAAATATGCACAGTATTATTTCAATTTATCCCATTTTTATACAATTTTAGTTTGTGTGCCGAATACCAAAATAGTGTTAATAACAAATGATTCTCAATACATGTTGACAAATTACTCCCCCACCATACCAAAGAACTAAGTCTATTCTTAAAGATAGAACGTTTCTTGTCTATTGTAAGTTACATGACCCTTTGTGGTGCGATTGACAATAATATTAGCAACATTAATTACACCGAAATATCTAAGGCTGATATCTTTGATGAAATTGTCAAGCTTCCTAATAAACTAAGCTCGGGTCCGGATGGTGTACCTAATTTCCTTCTGAAGCAGTTTATTATTTTCAATAAATCATTAAAAACTTCTGTATTCCCTGACACCTGGAAACAAAGTTATATTGTGGCCAATATTTAAGAGTGGTCAAAGGGACAATGCTGCAAATTACAGAAGTGTATGTATCCAGTCGGCCATACTGACGGCTTTTTGTCTCTTGTCACCAAACAATTGACATGAATGAGCAGTTAGTTGTGCCCGGAAGAGCAATATAGTGTCAGTAAAAATAAGTCAATACTATCCAATTTAGTAGTTTATGAAACAGATACAGAGTATGGAACATTGCAAGCAGGTAGATGCAATATACACTGACTTTTCTAAGGTTTTTGATCGTTTAGAGTTTAGACCATCAGTTGCTTTTGCGTAAACTTAGTAAAGCTGGATTCCATCTTAATTTTTCTTCTTGGATCGAAAGTTCTTTAAACAAGCGTACACAATACGTGAAGATCGGTTGCTACTTCTCAGGAGGAATCCATGTTTCATCTGGTGTTCCACAGAGGTGTCTCCACTCTTATTCAATATTTTTACCAGTGACCTATTAGAGTGTGTTATAAACAGCAAAGGTTTGAAACGTGATGAATATTTTAAGTTGTACTGTGTGTGTAAGAGACCAGGAACATTTGCAGGAAGATTTGGATAGGTTGACTGGATGGTATGCAACAAATAAGCTACAAACCCAAACTAAATAGGTTTGTGAGTAGTTATTCTATTGATAATAACGTTTTAAAAATGTGTCATCAGTTGAGGAGGGAGTTATACTAGAAGCGAAATTATCATTTGTAGAACACATCAATAGTATCTCAGTGAAAGTTCAAAGATGCTGGCTGGGCTTTGTACTGAGGAACTGCAAATAGTTTTCAGTTGAATGTATTAAACTGGTTTCTTGCACCCTTGTTAGGGCCACCTTGGAATATTGCTCAGTAGTGAGGTCTCCGTAAGTCATATTGAACCTTATGAAAAAAATTAAGCAATAGCTAAAAGCAATTGTTGATTAGCAAAAGCAAGAGCTTAAAAAGCAAAAGCTTTAAGATAAAGTAATTGCTTAAAGATCCTAAGAATAAAAACCTTAAGCATTTGCTAGCATTGCGGTGTAATGCTAGCAATTGCTTTGTAGACTAGATGTACGGTGTCCCCAGTCATTTCGTTGTGGTGTGCATGTATAGCTTAATTTTCTAATAAAGGTAAAAGAATAATATAACATTCTCTTTTTTGCTGACCCAAACGACGAATTATATTGAAGTTGCCTAATTCGTTCTAGACATGCAAATCTCCAACATTATTTACCTCTTCCGAAAAAAAAATTCTTTTAAATATTTTGACAACAAAACACATGATAATTGGAGTTACTTTTTCCAATTTGCTTTGAACCTTATACTGCAAAATAGGAAATCCAGCTTTTAATTGTCCAAAGCACCTTTCAATTATGGCATGTTCTCGACAGAAAATATTATTATAATGCTGCTGAGCAGATGTCGCTGGATTTCTCCACGGGGTCATAAGCCAGGGAGCTATGGGATAACCATCGTCTCCTAATAACAAACAGTTTCCCACAGCATTTCTTAAACAGTCATAAAAATGGGAGTTTTTCTAAATACTACTGTCATGCACGGATCCTGGCCACTGACAGTCTATACTTGTAAACATTTCTTGTACGTTGCAAGTTGCTTGAACGTTTAAACTCGCAAATCCCTTTCTATTGACATATCCATCACCGAATTCATCAAACTTAGGTATTATGATGTGGGTGCAGTCAATGATAGCATTTGGAAATCGGTATTCTTAGCTCATTAAGTTCGACATCAGTTTTGGGAAATTTTATCCATATTTTTGTCTTACTCACAATTTTGTTCATAACGTATGTATATGTTTTGGAGACACTGGTTTGATGAACACCAATTTCTTCACCAACTGCAGTGAAAAATTTTCTTTTTGTCTAAAGCCGATAAATCTCCACTGCGTGTTTCACCACTTTCTTCTAAGAAATAGTTTGCAAGCCATTGCACATTTTCGCGCTCAAAGCCATACAATTTTTTATAATTTTCTTCTAAGCATTCCTTGCGTACTTTGTAGATTACTTTTCGATTCGAAAACGCTGCCATTTTAGGATGAAAACCGGACAAATACCACAACAAAACTAATCTAAGCAAATGTTAGGATGGTTTGTGCATGCTTGAAAATTTACCAGCAATCGCTTATATAGCGAAAGCAATTGCCACGTTTATTCATATTATATTAAGGAAATGCTTAACATTTTTAAGCAAAACCTTTTACTTTTAGCTTTTCCTTTGATTGAAAGCAATTGCTGTAAGGTCAAGTAATTGCTAAACATTTTATTCATTTCAACTTAAGCGTTTACTAGGAATTTTAAAGAAAAAACAATTGCTACATTTTTATTCATAAGGCTCATTAACTAAATAGGTTTGTGAGTAGTTATTCTATTGATGATAACGTTTTAAAAATGTGTCATCAGTTAAGGATCTAGTAGTTATACTAGAAGCGAAATTATCATTTGTAGAACACATCAATAGTATCTTAGTTACAGTTCAAAGATGCTGGCTGGGCTTTGTACCGAGGAACTGCAAATAGTTTTCAGGTGAATGTATTAAACTGGTTTATTGCACCCTTGTTAGGGCACCTTGGAATATTGCTCAGTAGTGTGATCTCCGTATTTTCAAAGTCATATTAACTCTATTGAAAAAGTTCTACATATATTTTTCAGATACTGTGCATTTAGGAACAATAACAGAATATGTGACCACAATTATGCTGAAATCCAAAGTCAATTGGCATTGGGCCCCTCTTAGTGACCGGATATGCTTGGGGCCACATTTATATTTAAACTGTTAAATGGTCACACTGACCACTGACTGTGCAAATCTTGAGTCAGGTGGGTCTTAGTATCCCTTATCAGGGTCAGGGTCATTATATTATATATTACTATTTTATTTTTTCCTGTTTTTTGTATACCATGTCTTTTTTTAACTTTTACCTAATGTTTTACAGTGTTGATGCATGCCTAATTAGTACTGATTTAGAGATTTGATATTTTCTTTGTTTTTCTTTTATGGTCATAAACAGTTTTGATTTTGAATTAAATCCTTTACTTAGGTGACCATACTACAGAACAATATTTCAGAAGAGACCTAACTAGAGAGCAGTACAGTATCTTTAAGGTGTTAATAGAAAAGTCTCCAGACGATCGACATAAAAAGCCCCCAGTCCCAAAAACTATTACTATTATTATTCTGCCATCATTAATGAAAACAAGATATCTGCCATACTTATTTTTAAAGTGAAGCTTGGCTTTTTGGGTATAAATTCAGTAAGTGACAAAATATGATTATCACTGCGCTATATTCCTAGTTCTCATCATTTATCGAAATTTGTATATATGACATTTATTGTTAAAATATCTGTAATAAATATTAGATCATACCATATCTAGAATATTTCGTAGATAAGGCATTTTCATTCAATTTAATAGTGTATTACAGATATTTTGATTGCCGTATTTAAAAAATATTAATTCAAATTAATAAACCAAAAAATATTGTGAACTAATTAAAATCATTAATTAAATATCACCCTGTCGCAAGTTTGAACTTGAACTTGAAAAATGTTATATAAACATTCACTGTTAATTATAAACAATTTGAGCGGTCGACGGGAGCGACTTTAATCCTTAATGATGCAATCATCAGCATTTTGTAACATATAAATACGCCGGCAAACGCCGAGTAAAGCAGACTTTTGGGTCTCTCAAACCGCTCAGTCTGGTTGCCGTACAGCACACAGGTGCGTACGCTTCTAGCTGTTCTATCCCACAACCCCCATAACTGAGAACACTTATACACAGGTATAAGGTTGTCAGGTCCTTACCTAACCTGGGTGAACGTATGCATAGGTATACGGCATTCGGGGGCTACTAAAAAGTATAGAGAGAGTCGAATTTATGAAGTATTAGAACTTCTAGTAAAGGGATAGTTTTTGGGGAGTTTTAAAAAGTAGTGAAAGTGCCTTAGCAATTTGTGATAAATTTAAAATACTTACCTTATAAATATCAGAACAAATACCTAAATACAAGACAACCGCTCACATAAACTTTATTAATAAAATAGTAACGTCGCTTGCTAGACAAACTTTGAACTAAGCCTCCCTCGAGAAGACATGCATTTCATATTAATTGAGTATAGTGTAAACTCTTAATTCATCTATAATCTTAAACACGCCTTTATTAGTATACAATCTAACCGTTGTTAAGTTTGTTTGTAAATAAACTTGTTATTGTTTTTATCGATGTGTCTCCTTTATTATCTCTTCTCAACTTGACGTAGTGCGTTCCTAAATCTGAGTTGCTCTCCTACACGCTAAGTAAGGCGTGTCGTCACAGATAAAAAACACAAGTCGTGACAGAATGGTGGAGGCGCTACTACGTCAAAAAATATTACTAGAATAAAGTCAAGTCAACTATCAGTAAAAGAGGGAGGCAAGTCAACCTGTGTCATAAGTAACCAATTGAATTAAAAAATAAAATCAAATAAATCATTAATATAAAATATAAATGCATATATACATATAATATATACAAATAAGATTAAACTTTAATAAACTAGAAGTAACAAACAATAAGTCAAGCTCTCCGTTACATAGATATATACATATAAAAGCACATATTAATTTCGAACCACGCGCCTGAGTACGTCCAGTTGCTGTCATCTACGGAAGACGGGTCCGCCATCTAGGGGGTCCATGTGCTTATCTGAAACAAAGAAAGAAGCTTATATTGTAAAAATAATTAAAACGGGTTCATATAAAATAGAAATCAAATAAATGTTTGACAGAAATCGATTAAGGAAAAGGCTTGGGAGCGACAAAGAAGAAGAAGCAATATTCAAACCCTCAAGACAGAGTTTACAAAGGTCCCCAACAGAATCACCCAGACTAAATCTAGAGGAGGTAGGGGAAATCCAGTTTGACTCTACCCTGATTAACCTCTTACCATTTGCGGCAGAAACGGCACACAGTACAAAGATCAACCCAACAGAGGAAAACACAAATAGCCAGGAGGAACTGGACAGTGGGGAAACTTCTGAAGAAGAAGCTCCACCAAAGCCTGCAACAAGACAAATTCTCGCTAAAATGGCGAACACAACTATATTAGGGGCGATGACAAACGCAAAGAAAGCTGCCATCCCACAGTTTATAAATCCACCAACGTTTAATCCGTGCCAAAATAAAGCTAGCGAGTTTCTGAGAGGTTATGAAAGAACCGCGATAGCAAACGGTTGGGATGAAGCGTTAAAAATAGCATATTTTGGGACATTTCTCGATGGTGCGGCAAACCTATGGTTCTATCAATATACAGCACACCATCCAAATAACGATTGGAGTGAGTTGTGCAACGATTTTAAGAAAGAATTCGAAGACAAAAGTTATGAAATAACATTGAAAAAACGAGTGGAACAAAGGAAACAACAAGAAAGTGAAACAGTAGTAAACTACATATATGAGCTACAGGTGCTATACAATGACTACAAAACAAATATGGATTTTGAAGAATTTACAAACATATTTAATGAGGGCCTGACAGAAGAGAATAAATATCACTATTACTGGTTAACAAATGTCCCAAACACTCCTCCAATAACACTAGAGGAACTAAAAGAAATCGCCAGGACAATCGATAAAGCTCCTAAGAAACTTGTCAATACTGAGGTGCAAAACAGAACATATAGGCCTCCATTTACTCAGTATCAGAATACATACAGACCGACATTTTTCCAGCCACAAGGTGCACCGAGGACGCCATTCTTACAAAATACGTACAGACCGGCACCTTTCCAGCCCCGAAATACACATAGGCCGCCATTTTTTAATAACGCATACAGGCAACCATCCTATCAGCAGCAAAACACATACAAACCACCATTTAACAGCTATCAAACTAATGTAAGACCCCAAGGAAATCAGCAATATAATCCACGTAAATTTACACAACAACAAAGCTACCACCAAAATGGACAAAGAAATGGAAATAACAATCCAGTTTGCTATGCTTGCGGAAAAGCAGGACATTTTGCTGCAACATGTAAATCCCAGCAAAGATACCCAAACGCTTCCAGGTGGCAAAAGTAAGAGACACCCCTGCCACCTTGACAAGGGGAGACATGCCAGCTGGCATATTAAGCATAACCATTTTCTTAAATAACACATCACTACAAGCAATCGTGGACACAGGCTCCCAGCATAACATAATTCAGGAAAAATGGGCACCAAAAAAGCATTATAGACATAGCAGTACTGTGTTAATAACGGCAGGAGGGCATAGAATCCCCGTAATAGGGGAAATAAGCACACCAGTACGGATAGAGGGCAGCCAGATATTTAGAGATAGTATAAAGGCAAAAATTATATCAGTAGCCCCATATCCTGTCATATTAGGAATGGATTTCTTAATAAAACACCAAGCAGTAATAGATATACACAAAAGAGTCCTAATTTTAAATAAGCGAATCCAAATTCCTCTTAATCCAGAAATAAGGAAACGAACCCCAATATCTGGCTTAGTAATACAAAAAATGGAACAAACACACAGGACAAATAGTAGAAAATCACAACAAAAATATGAACACGCAAATATTATTACTGACAGATATAATAAAACCTATAAAAAATTCCAAGCATTTATGATAGCAAATGAATTGATAACAAAAGAGAAAATGGACCACATAATAACAGAGATAAAGCAAGATATATATGCACTACCTCAAAATGTAGCCATAGCTTATGGACTGACAACAACCTTCAAAACACATAGAAAAGTACAGAGGCAAATTAAGAAAATATTCCCCAAAATTGTTAATAAGCAAAAGGGCAAAATAGGTGGCTCTACAATGATACAAAATGGGATGAAAACGGCATTCTTTTTACATATAAAAGAAGTATACAAAGAAAATCCAAGACTTGACAAAATATACAAAAGCTTATCTACGTTACACCAACAATTAAAAAAGGATAAAATTAACACTCTAGCAATCACACGGAGGGGATGGAGACTAAACTCCACAGAATGGGATGTATTAAAGAAAATGATCTATGATATTTTTAAAAAGGACCAAATAAAAATTCTGATATGTAAATCAGACTGGCAACCAGAAAACGTCACAGAAGACAAGGAGCCCTTGTTGAACATTGAGATAGAAAATAAATCCATAAGTTATAAATTAGGATTGGCCAGGGATTACGTCATAAAGAAAGATAAGGTAGAAACTATAGAACTTAAATTAATGGGGGAAATAGAGGAAAAAGAGGTAACAGTCTGGAGTTGCAGGTATAACTCGGACTGGCTAGCCTCTAAAAGACTAACAATACAATCACATGTATATACTAATGGCGAAAAAATATTCCTAAAAGTACGCGGAAGCGCAAGGGAACCAACCAAACTGTATAAAGAATCAACAATGGCGTACCTAGAAGAAACACAGCCAGATATAAACTCTGCCTTAAATCTAAATATACAATGCCTGGAAGATGATGATAACGTAACATTAGCAGATCACAAATTACATAACATTACCGACAAAGAGGCTAAAAGAGCATTAGAGGACTTACTAATAGAATACAATGACGTATTTGCGAAAACAGCGAAACATATGGGTAGAACGGATTTAATAGAGCACGTAATAGACGTCGGGGAGGCAAAACCAGTAAAAAGCAGACCATATCGTGTATCTCAGAAAGAAAGAAAAATAATTGACGATCAAATAAATGAAATGCTAGAAAGTAACGTCATACGGCCTTGCCACTCCCCCTGGGCGAGTCCTGTAGTATTAGTTAAGAAAAAGGATGGTAAAACAAGATTCTGCTGCGATTATAGAAAACTTAATAAATGTACTAAGAAGTCTAACTGGCCTTTGCCGCAAATAGACGACATCCTAACGTATCTAGGAGACGCCAAATATTTCAGTACCTTGGATTTATTTTCGGGTTATTGGCAGGTGCCAATAGAAGAAAATTCAAAACAATATACAGCCTTTGTGGCACAAGGGCACGGATCATATGAATTCAACGTACTCAGTTTCGGCCTTTGCAACGCACCGGCAACATTTCAAGAACTAGCAGACAAAATATTTTGGGATATGAAATGGAAGGAAGTATTAATATATCTGGATGATATCATTATTTTTTCACAGTCAATAGAGGAACACATCCAAAAATTAAGAAAAGTATTCGAACGGCTACGACAAGCCAACCTAACACTCAAACCTAATAAATGTGAATACCTTAGAGAACAAATAAGAATTCTAGGATTTAAAGTCAGTAGGGATGGCATCCTCCCAGACGACGACAAAATCATTTGTGTACAAAAATTTCCAACACCAAAAAAGGTGAAGGACGTACAAAGCTTTATAGGTTTATGCAATTTCTATAGGAAGTTTATAAATAACTTTGCCACTATCGCACGTCCTTTGCACGAATTAACGAAAAAATCCACAAAGTTTGTATGGGGACCTAAACAGAAAGAAGCCTTTCAGACCCTAAAAAATAAACTGACGTCAGCACCGGTACTGCATCATTTCAACCCAAACAAGGGCACCATTTTAAGGACAGATGCATCCACATGCGGCATCGGGGCAATCCTACTACAGGAAGACGAAACTAAAACTGCTCATCCAGTGGCATATATAAGTAGAAGCTTATCAAACTGCGAAAAAAACTATTCCATAAGTGAGTTGGAACTGCTATGCGTCGTGTGGTCAATGGGATATCTCCGGCATCTAATATATGGGCAACCAATTAAAATTGTATCAGACCACCACGCGCTTTGTTGGATGCACTCAATCAAAGAGAATAACCGACGATTAGCCAGGTGGGCATTAAAATTAGCTGAATATGACTACACAGTAGAGTACAAGAGTGGCAGCGCACATAAAGACGCCGATTGTATGTCACGCAATCCAGTATTCCCTGCGGAGCAACAAAATGAAAAAGAGCTGGACGACGAACTACCAACATTTGCTTTAAAAAGTGAACAAATAAGTGAATTGCAAGAAAAGGATCCAGAACTAAAACAGCTAAAACTAGCCATAACAAATCCAGATGACCCAGCAATAAGCATATCAACTAGACGGCGAGCAAAAAACTTTAGACTTACAGACAATATCTTATATAAAGTCAGCTCTAGCACAAAAGGCTTACAAAACCTCCTAGTAGTCCCGAAGGCAATGAGGGAAGAGATAATGTGGGAACTACATGCTTCGCCTACATGTGGTCATTTAGGTCTCACCAAAACAATAGACAAGATAAAAAATAGATTTTTCTGGACAGGGATGTACAAAGATATTGAAAAATATATAAAAGGATGCCCAGACTGTCAGGCGAGAAAAGGACAGCAGTATAGAAAGACACCAGGCCTTCTACAACCTATTAAAGTAGGACTAATGTTCGACAAAGTGGGAATTGACCTATTGGGTCCTTTTCGAAGAAGTAACCAAGGGAAGACAATGATAGTAGTAGCAACGGATTACGCCTCAAGATATGCAATAACAGCAGCTCTGCCTAATGGTAAGGCAGGCCCTGTAGCAAAATTTTTATTAGAAAAGGTATTATTAATACATGGAATACCAAGGACTTTATTGAGCGATAGAGGGAAAACTTTCCAATCCGAATTAGTACGTGAGGTAGGAATCATAATGGGGGTAAGAAGCCAATTCACCACTGCATACCATCCCCAATGTAACGGGTTAACGGAACGACTAAACAGGACTATTGCAGATATGCTGGCAATGTACGTCAATACTCAACAAACAGACTGGTGCTCATATATACCATTCATAACGTTTGCCTACAATACAGCCATACAAGACACAACAAAGTACAGCCCATTTATGCTTACATTCGCCAGAGAGCCTACCCTCCCAGTAGAAGCAGCGTTAACAGATAGTGAAATACAAACAGACTCGTTCCAAATCAGAGAAAAGGCGTTGGCAATACGGGCAATCGCAGTAGAAAATATAAAGAAAAGTCAAGGAAAAGATAAAGTACGATTTGACGACAGGCATAGAGAATTAAAGTTTCAAGAGGGGGACAAAGTAAAAATATTTATTCCTATAAGAAAAGTAGGGCGCAGTGAGAAATTATTATTAAGGTGGTTCGGGCCCTACAAAATAGTAAGAAAGATGGGAGAGGTAAACTATGAAGTAGAGAAAATTGGAGGAAAGAGAAA
The DNA here is from genome assembly GCA_016904865.1 of Pissodes strobi. Classification (NCBI taxonomy): domain Eukaryota; kingdom Metazoa; phylum Arthropoda; class Insecta; order Coleoptera; family Curculionidae; genus Pissodes; species Pissodes strobi. The sequence continues at coordinate 12,198 of JAEQML010071481.1, forward strand.
GGTTACAGATACGGTACATGTCAGTAGAATGTTGCCATATTATGACCCATGGACAGAGTCTAGTCCTATTAGTAACGACGACGTCGAAATAGGAGACACCAATCAGGGAGAGGAAAATATGAGAGACATCACAGATATTCAATTATATACCCAGGAGGTAGATGAGGAAACTAGAAATAAACGGGAACACGAAGACTTTGAAAATAGAGTCCGAAAATTGTTAGGAGTAAAATAAAATCTCAGAATAAAAATATAAGGCACTTAGGAGTTAAGAGAAATTATTAAACGGTATATATAGAATAAGAAAGTACAAATAAGGTATAGCCAAAAAGTATATGAAACTAGAATAGTTAAATGTTACAAAGAAGGGTCCTTTTAGGGGACAAAATAGAATAAAACTATGTGGAGAAAGTATATATAGAGAATACAGAAGGTAAATATAAAGATAAAGGGTTGAATCAGAGGAATAAAGCATATACATAGATCAAGCAAAAGTTACTGACTAGTGGAGGTCATTGACAATATGTAAGAAGTATATACAAGGAAGATTATTATAACAATTTTAACATATGCAGGCCTAAAGAACGCAAGAAAAACGTTTTTTAGGAGCGTTTCCAGCTTACATTTAGGCGCCAAGAAGGTAGATAATATGTGTGCCAAAATACACGAGTTGCTTAGGGTGACTACCAGTGAAAAAAGTTGGTACCATAAAGGCTTAAAAAGGATATGAAGGGCATAGAACCCAAGTAAAAGGACGATAAAGAAATGTATATGTAAATCATAGATAGAGAATAAAGAAAAAATGGTTATAGCTAAGAAGTTATATATATAGAATATACCGTAAATAGGAAAAACTAGTATAATATATGTAAAAAGTAAGTTTAGGAAGCATAAAATGAAATAGAAGTATATCTAAAGCAGACAATGGCAATATCAGGATGAAATAAATATGTATATATAAAGTTAGCAAACCTATCCTGGCAAGTTGATAGCAGTACCATCATCTCAGTGACCCAAATGAATTAAATAGAGGACAGCATCTGGAAGCGGAAAATACATACACCTAAAAAAATTTTTAAGCAAGTTAGGAAATAAATAATAACAATATGTAAATAAATATGTAACGAGAAAGCACGAAGAAAAATAGGCTATAATATAATAAAATAAATATAGATATATGTAGATATGCAATATCAAAAAGAAAAGGGATAGATAAAGGGGACATAATATAAATATAAATAGATATAGTACATAAGTTAAATAAGTAGATATTAAATTTTCCACAGGGTATTATAGCATTGACCACAATTAGCAACAGCCAAGAAGTAGAGATATTTGCAAAATCCTCATGAGGGGATCACCCCATGAACCATGGCTGGACACCACAGAAACCTCTCCAGCCTTTAAATTCGGATGCCTAGAAGATTGAGTAAACTGTAAAAGACTAAAATATATGGAAAGGTTATCAGTAGCACTGGATAAAGAGTTAAATAGTTTAATAAATATTTGGAATATAACGAACCTTAGGAAACAACCAAGGTCTGTCCATCTCTGTATCCTTCATCATAGAATTGGACTACATGGTCATGAATACTGAAGATCTAAGACGGTGTATGGATTCTATATCTAATGGTCTGGATTCAACACTGTCAAGGCTTGCGCAGCAATCCAGTAGCATGGAAAAAGCACAGAGGAGATGGTGAATTCACTACAAATTACAGAAGCAAAAATCAAATTGTTAAAAAACTACGCTGAAAATATAAACAATCACATCAGAAGTACATGAAAGCCTGATAACAAAATTAGGCTTAGCAAAAATATATATATTACAGGAGCCATAAAAGATATATTCTTATGCTCGTAAACCTGGTATGTCTCGACAGTGAAATAAACAAAAATATACACAACGTAGTAATTAGCTTCATAATGAAACCGAGTACTATGAGTTACCAATAGCCGAATGTATTCTACTAAGAGATACCAACAAGCGTATAGCAAATCAGTAAGAAATTGCAAATAATGTATCTATAACATAACCTTACCTTGAGAACATGCCGCATGGATCACAATCCAGGACCAGTCAGGAGCTATTGGAAAGCACCAATCAAGTCCATACAAGACTTAGCCATTCTAACAATCACTAGGAGAAGTATTCCCATTCTTAGTCTAGGGATTTCTACAAGATTAAAAAGTATAAGAAATTATAATATATGAATGAAATACCTGCAGCAGTAGACAACGAATTAGATAATTTAAAAAATAATTCAATAATAACAAACCTTAAATCAAATCTTGCCAAGTATCTAATATTGCCAAAAATCATATTTACGATACTTATATTTGATTGTATTCTTTAGCTCATCCAATGCCAACACACACACCAAGAGCAAATCAAGTCGACGCCATTTTTCCACGCCTTTCAAGGAACAAAGAACCCAGAACCCACTACGATCTACGGCAGACAGCATTGCAAGACTGCTACGAGCGCCATCTACCAGGCTTTGCGTAAACAAGCAGTCCGCAACACAAAAGCAAACTACTTAAGTGGAATGGCCGACAGCAAAGGAATCTGTAAACAATGACATATCCAGTCGCCACGGAAGCGTAACGTATAAATCTCTATTAATTTATATAGCATTATTAATATTAACTTATCGAAGTGACACGAGATTGCATTGCCAGGCGATAACTTAAGAAAATAATAAGATTCATAAAGACACATGATATATTGCAAGGATATTCTATTGCTTTAAACAAAGCTAGCATGTTGAATTGAGTCAGCAAGTAAAAAGAAATTGAGTGATTTTTTATACCAATGTCAGCAAATTTTGGATAGGTCAAGAAATATAACCGAGTCAATAAACTGTTATAATGCTGTTAGCAAATATTTTATACATAGACGGGAAAGTCTATATACTATATAGTTTTGATAAATGTGTAAATAATGGATGAACAATAGCTAAATAGAATATAGACAGGACCGGCATTTGCAATTTATTCTAAAAAGAAATAAGTTTAACATACCGTAATATTGTTAATATAGGATAGGTAATTTATTTTTAGACAGGGCCGAAATGAGTTGCTTTTTTAATGCCAAGGGAAAAAATTCATTATCTTTATAGATATACCGCACGAACAGTCCTTTTTCATAAAACTAACAGCTATAAAGACAATGAATTAATGTCACCTCTGTTGGGATGGACGCATCTTAATAGAGGAGATATCATACGAAAGGCATCTTATTGTCCATAGACATAAAAATCTAGTTTTAAAAGTGGCATTATAAGCCAGTATAAAAAGATGTTCTCAAAACGGATAGGTTTGCACTAGATATAAGGTAGAATAGATCAATAAGCTTAAAGAAATCAAATCGAGAGAGTTTTTATCATATATAATTAGTAATAAGTTAAAAACAGAACCGTATTTAAATAATACGTTTGTCACGTAGTTGCTTTATTAACACAATGAATATTGAGACGTAAAACGTTATTGGCCATAAAAGCAAATATACTTTGAAATAATACATCTCTAGTAAACAGCCGGGTTTATGAAACTATGATTTTGTTAATAAGACAACAAAAACGTCACAAATAAGAAAACAGGATAAGATTAAAACATTATTAGTACAACTTGTAAAACTATTTTTCTTTTGTTACATGTACCTATAACTAGCACACAGAGCAAGGAAAATCATACAAGAACTTACTACATGAAATGGAAATGGGTGGATCTAAGCCAGAACAAGTCCACTGACGAAATATGTATTAAATTATAATAAAATTAGGTGCAATACAGTATGTCTTCTCGAATTGAGGTCGGTTCTCTCTCTGTAAGTCAGGTTAAAACGTTGGGGACCAACGTTATCAGGGAGGGGGAATGTGTGAACTAATTAAAATCATTAATTAAATATCACCCTGTCGCAAGTT
>MU195304.1:412-16121 GCA_016904865.1 Pissodes strobi
CCTGTTCTGCTTGCCTTTTACGTTCATCCTCTTCCCGATCCGCTTGCCTTCTACGTTCATCCTCTTCCCGATCCGCTTGCTTTTTATCTTCTTGATCTTGAAAAATTTTCTGCAGCCGGTCCTGTTCTGCTTGCCTTTTATTTTCTTGGTCTTGTAAAATTTTCTGTAGCCGGTCCTGTTCTGCTTGCCTTTTACGTTCATCCTCTTCCCGATCCGCTTGCTTTTTATCTTCTTGATCTTGAAAAAATTTCTGCGGCCGGTCCTGTTCTATTTGTCTCTCAGCATTTAGATTTTCCATGAAATCGGCCAACATTTTATTAATTTGCTCCATTTCTGCCGTTTGTTGCCTCGTATTGACCATAGGATGTTACAAAATCAAAACGGTCTCGTTGACGTACTTGTACCTCTTCTTTCCTCGAAAAATACTTCGCAAGTCCGGTCCCTTCACAATCCGACTTCTGACACCAAATGTTACGTTTTTCCCGTGGATTCTTAACAGAATTACAATTTTGCTATTTTCAACTAATACTCTCTTTATTCACTACCACTGTATACAATTTAACACTCTAATACTACTCTTATAACTTTACAACTAATGTCTATTCAACACTCAATGATTAACTGAACTGAACTAACTAACATTCGCATTAGGTCTGCTTATATATAATCTCAAATCTATCACGAATATTCGGGAAGTATTCCGAGGCCACTCTATATGATCTCGACGAGGCCATCGAGATAATTCCAGCGATCCCGAAACTTCGCGGCCTGCCGGGCGATGATTCATACAGACAGAGAAGCGAGGGGCACGGCGCGGCGGCTAGTTCTATAGGGTAGCACAAAAACGTTCGGATGGTTGTTAGTCGTGACAATATGCTAAAATTTAAATTTTACCTCGAAGTCTACCATGAAATCCACCAGAAACTACCTATAATCATCAAAAAAATTCCACATTTTCTGATCTTGGCCCATTTTTCCAGCTTAAAACTGTTTTCAATACAATTTCGGGTAATTAAATGTATAAATTTCCGAAATATTGAAAACTTTGGATTTTTTTGCGATTTTCTGCATATTTTAATACAACCTCGATTTTCTCAATCCCGTACGAAAAATTGTTAAAAAACTTTTTAACAGTAGACATTACGAGGTTTACAAATTTGATATTGGTTTCTAGAAAATAGCTATGCAGTGTCTGGCACGTAGGCTTAAAGCAAAATTTCCAGACTGCAAAGAAAAATCACCAATTCGGCATTTTCAATCGGATTGATGCGATTTTTTGGTATATTCTGCTCTTTAATGTACAAAAATTAAATTCCTCCAGATTATTCGGTATTCCAGTAATAAAATATTAAATGGTGACGTGTTGTGTCAAAACTCGAAATGACAAAAAGTTTAAATGCAACCAAATCATCCTGTATAAAAGGCATCATCATTTTTAAAGTGTCTTCTAATTCAGTTGTTGCCGTAGATAATCATCAATTATTCGGCTTTTCTAAATCGCTTCATTTCATTCCAATTTTTCTCAAAAACGACTCCTAGTAGACACTTGGGATTTAGCACATTTTTATGCATCACTTGGCGGCCGCCGACCATCAACTGTCTTTGGCGCTCAGATTTTTAGTTTGTGATTTATTACGTCAAGTTTGTGGTTTTTGAAATTTCGCTTATCAAAGCGTGTATCAACACGATAATTTTCGAAAAACTTAATCCTATTGACAATCTCCAACACCTATTGTAATTTAGAAAATATTTTTTGGGGTGTTTATTTATATTTTTAAAACGGGAGACATTTTAGGTCGTTCTAGCGCAGAAAAAGTTGCGAAGATCAAAACAGTTGCAAAACAGTTTCATAGAGAATTTCTAGAAAAAAAAAACCGTTTTAATGATTTTCTGATTCGAATATGTTAGGAAAACGAACTTTTCAGGGAAAAATGTTTTTACATTTTCCCTGAAGAGTCTATTTTCCCATCATTTAGAGGGTTTTTGTCTTAGAAATTACATATGGAAATGTCTTTTCCGGTATTTTGTCCTTACGAATTGTTTGCGCTAGAAGGACCCAAATGTAAATAAACACCCGAAAAAAATACTCGCCTATTTTCTAATACTCGCCAATTCCAACAGGGTTTGGAAGATCCTCAAAAGGTTTAATTTTTTCGACGGTTATGATTTTTTAAATTAATTTCTTTATGAATGATCACCTTAAGATACTTGATTATTAGCCTAAAATTAATACAACCTTAACAATGTATACATATTTACAAATAATTACATGTATACCACCTTATCTATCAAGCGTACACCGCAACCTAAGAAAACTAAATAAATGGCATGATATTTTAGTAATTCTAAATGATATTTGAAATACTGCACTTTTTATGTTCTTCGGCTCTATGCAGGCCTTCCTGGGGGGGGGGGGGAGATGGGGTCTGAGGGTCCCTGGTTTTTTATTACATAATCTCGTCGATAATCTTGTGTATCTTCCTGAATGGCATCTCCTGTATAGTCGTCCTTCCTATGTTCCTTGTTACTCCCTGTGCCCTCGTTGTGAACCTGAAGAATTCGTCGCTGTCTCCTAGATTCTCTGTTCTAGTGGCTTTGTCACGGTTTCTCTGTACAGTTGTCTGGCCGTCTTGTAGTCCTCCAATCTGTAGTCCATCATAGTCCGTAGAAGTTTCCTTTTCAACGTGAGTAGCTTTTCCATGTTGGTTTTTGCTGCAGAGCTCGAGCTGACGTATGTGTTGTACAGTCTGATCCTGATGTCCCTGTCCAGTCTTGATTGGATTGAGATGTACGGATATATAGCTCTTGCTGCTGGCTCTCCTTTCTTCCTAGTATTTTGGAGGTGGTCTTTGAAAGTCAGCTTCGCGTCCAGCGGGACGCCCAGGTTCATTACGATGTCCTTGTCCTCTATTCTTTTCCCGTTGATCGTGATATGTGTCCTCTGCCACTTGTAGTTCTGGTTGAAGTTGATGAGCTGTGTCTTGGAGAAAGTTATGGTGTATCAAAACAAATTTTTGAAAACCCACAAATTTGATATAATAACTCACAAACTAAAAACGTGATCGCCAAGAACAGTTTATCGTCGGCGGCCCCCCATGTGATGCATAAAAATGTGCCAAATCCCAAGATTCGACTTGCAGCCATTTTTGAGAAAAATGAGAATGAAACAATGGGCTTATGGTAACTGAAATCGCTTCTCAAACCGTTTGTTTTTCTCCCTTGGCTAAAGTTGACGCCGCGCCGATTTTACTCGAATGGGTGTAACATATCCGAGCGTGGCGGCACAGTCTTACTCACGATACAGGACAAGTCTGCTGAACGTTCCTAAAGAGAAATCTTAAAGATAAAATTATTATGCTTTTGGAGCACACACCAGAAGTGCGACTTCATCTAAACAATGCTATGTATGATCCATCGGCCCCTGAATATGGGCGAGGTCGGCGCAGATGACGTAGAACATACGAAGATTAAAGATGAATATCCCATGCTTGGTTTGAAATGTGGACGGACCGGTTTCAAAATTCGGCTCGCCGATCTCCCTCTCTACTTTAGTTACCGTTTGCCGTATCACACATTTTGTAACTTTGGTAACACGACTACCAGAAGTTTCACTTCAAAAAGCTAGTAAGTTAATTTGCATTATGAATGTATGTGAATTCAGACATAATATGTCTATGTATAATTTCTGAATTACCTACTTCTACAAAATACATTCGTGGCGCCCTGCTAAAGGCATATTTTTCCATTCAAACCGCCCACACAATTATTTAAAGTAACTTGAGTTAAAAAAGCGTTTTTTCCATAAATTTCTTCTATACAGGGTGTTATTTAAGTATCTGGCCAGGAGGTAACTCTTTGAGTTTTAAGATAAAAAGTTTATATAAATATAGGTCCGGAAATGCATTCTTTCCAAGATAAAGAATGTCAAACTTTAAAAAAATAGTATATTATTTTATATGGAGGAAAAGTGATACTTTTCATGGCGCGCTCTTGTTTAACAGCCGAACGGAGTGAGGCTGGTAATAGAGAGCAAGCCATGAAAAGTAACTTTTCCTCCAAATAAAATATGCTGTTTTTTCTTCAAATGTCGACAAATTAATGCAAAAACATCTCTTTTTAATAGTAATAATATCTAATTATTATTAAAGATAAATGGGTTCGCAAGGCGGCTTAGACCACGGTCGTAGGTGGCCTTGCTTAGAACGGTGTCGGTCATGATACAATAAACGTAAGGTATGATATCGCGCAGGCGACGATTCGTCTGTGACGTCATTGCGAGCTTTGTTTGGCGCTGCGCCGGCGCCGGCCGGCCGGCATTTACAACATGAACGAACGTGTGCTTTGCATTTGAGATTCGTATGTTTTAGATTTAAATTTTGTTGGCGTTACTGTTCCTTAGACGATGTTTGTTGGTATTTTTAATTAAAAAACGTTTAATTATGAGGTGCGCTGTGGACGGATGTAAGGTGGATAACCAAGGCAAAAACTTTGATAGGACTATAAGGTGTTTCACTTTTCCCAAAGAAAAAATATGTGTAGTAAATGGGTTCACCTGCGTTTTCGTAAGGATAAATTTAATAAAACTTCTGCACGTATTTGCTCAAAACATTTTGAGGAAGATGACTATGTACAGGGTGGCCCGTTTAAGACGGGCCTATACCTTATCTCGAAGACCACGATGGTTGCAAAAAAAAATAAAAACAAAAGTTGTTCCTAGTAAAACTATCTTTACTTTTTTGTATTTTTTTAATCTTTACTTTTTTATATACAGGGTGGTCAAAGAAAGTTACACTTTTTTAAATGAAACTATACCTATATTTTATTACATTTTTGGATTCTACTTAAAATTCTAAGCATATTAAATTAGATGTATGATGTTATACCTCTAGAGTTAGTAGTTTCACAGCTATAAACAGTTGAAAATCGGTACTGTGGCTTCTTTTCACATTGGTAGCAGGAAGACCATTAAAGATGGAGTAAAATTAATTCCACATTCCTATCTTAACTTTCCAAGAGCTATCTGATGGTGCTAACTGATGGCACCTACAGAGGTACCAAATTTGGTACCCATGATACCACCTGCCAATGGTACCTACCGTGGTACCAGATTTGGTACCCATGGTACCACCTGCCAGTGGTACCTACCGATGTACCAGATTTTGTACCCACCTGCTAATTAGTACCGTCAGATAGCTCTTGAAAAGTTAAGATAGGAATGTGAAATTAATTTTACTCCATCTCTAATGGTCTTGCTACCATCAGGATTTGATAAATTTAACAATTTCTAAAAAAAGAAGGATGGCTAAGATTATTATTTAAGAAAAAATATTATTTTCGATTTCCTTTTTTTTGCTGTCGATTGGCCAATACTCAATAAACATTTTTTAGATAAAAGTAAAAGTTTATTACGTTTCCCAAAAGATGCTGTTTTTAATACAACTATTTTGATCCATTCATCATAAAAGTTATGTTGAATATTATTTTTTTTATTAGTATTAATATGTAATAATTAGTTTTTAATTTCACCCAGGACACAAATTTTCTTAAAAAATAGAGAAAAGAGGTAAAACATATTGATTATGTGCCTATAAACGTATGCATTTCAATAGAAGCCAATCACGCAATGACGTCAATGCGCGGAGCGAACGAATTTGAGACGGTTAGGTATCATACCTTCAGTTTATTGTATCATGTGTGTCGGTGAATATAATGTAACATAAAGCTGTCAGTGGACACTGTCAACAATAATTATTTTTTAAGCAGTGCTGTGAATACCGTAGTAGTAGCAGCAACGAAAATTTTGCTTCTCTCAGCTGAGCTTGTCTAACTGAAAAGAGGCCTTTTCTTTCCGCCTAACTTTGTTAATTGTTAGTGCTCGTTTATAGATAGGTAAGTTGAGCATCGCTAGCTTTGTTTCTGTAGGCTTTTGCTTATTGTTCTTTCATTAGCGGTTTGCATTTTTTTTTCTTCTTTCTTGTTCAAAAACCATTTTTGAACACGTCTTCAAATCTAACGATATAATTTTTGTACAGTTTAACATTGCACGCCACTGTCCTCGCATTCCAAACAATTTAAAACCTTGGCAATACTACTAACGCCATCTCTTGTTTATCACGTTTATCCACTGCGTCGGCAGCTAAAAGTTAAGCGTCCTCAAAAGGCCTTCGACCAATCATAGCGCTTCGCGCTTTATCCGGGCTGCATTACTAGCGCCATCTGTTGTAACCACCTTTACTCATTTGGAGCCTGCCGCGCATCCTAAACTCATCTGACCAATCATAGCATTTCCCGCTATACACCGGCGACAGAGTCGACCAATCACGGCGCATCCTACAGGATAGCCAGTTCACTCAAACTAAAATTCCCTAAAATTCACATCTTTAATATTCAAATTTCATGAAAACTAATCAGCAGATTTCAACCGGATTTGTATTAAAATTCATAATATTAATTTAGACAACGGGTCATGTTAAGTTTTTACACAATATTTCTGTATTTACATTATTGCCCTTTACATGCCCGAAGCGATGCATCTTCTCCCACCAGAAGGGGCGGTAACAACTTCTCCAAGTTGCTCTAGTTCCCACGTTCTAGAATTCAGTATTGAGTACGAAGTAGCCATGTAAGTCGCAAAAGGCGTACCCCCGTTTCTAGCCGGCTGGCGCTAGGCGCCAAGCCGGCAAGTTTTCACGTTTTGATACCTCATCATCTCTAGTTTGTTACTCAAGTGATATAGTGATATCCTGGCATAATCATCGTCACATCAAGCCTACAATAAGGTATTTATTGGCAAACTTAATGCCACTATTCTCCCGCCGAGCAATGGCGTCCCAATTGGTCTTATCCATGGGAGTTGTACAATCGAGCCCTGTCTCGAACCACACCGCACTCAATAGAGCCTAGTCTCTAAATCTCAAGTAAGTAAATGAACATGTTTACAATCACATTCTCACAAAGCCTACAATAAGGTATTTTTGGGCATCTTACTGCCATTATGGAGACCGACTGATCTCTAGTACTAAGCCTACAAAAAAGGCATTTATCGGCATCTACTGCCATTGTGGAGACCCACTGATCTCTTGCACTAAGCCTACAAAAAAGGTATATTTCGGCATCTACTGCCATTTTGGAGACCCACTGATCTCTAATTCTCAAAGGCTGTGCCATGCGCTGCGCAGTCCCCAATGGTACTTCCATTGGATTTTCAACATTCTATATTACCAGTATACCACTGGCTGCTACACTCTTGCCTTATTCTAATATAAGGATTACTCTGCACTAGCCTGCATACATAATAATACTTTATTCTTATATACGGATTAAACGGCACTAGTCTGCCAATATACTCAAGCTATCACAATGCTACATCCCATACGCGGATTTCTGCTTACTTATGCTACCAGTATAGCATATTTAATAATCATTCATGCGTGTACCAATAAACCGCATTCACAAGGCATTCATGTCATGCCAATATGCACTAACTGCATACCAGTCAAACCACTACACTTCAGTAATTCCTATTTGCAAGAAATTGAACTACATTGTACATAGAAGCTAGCAATAGGCCTAGCAAGTGTTTTTCAAAGTGACTTTCCCCCAGTGTTAGAAGATAACCTCTTGAACATTGAACGTTTCTCGTCAATGGTGTTCATAGTGTACATATTAGCTTATAGGTGGACTCTAAGGTAATACTAATCCTGTTATTATCGCTTGTATATTGTATTTTATATCAAAGCTAAATCAGCTAACATAGTTGATGAGCAGCTGTTCCGCAGCAACCCTAACAGACATTTAACTGTATATAGTTTCAAGGTTATGTTTATAACCATACATTAGTTTAGTACTACAATTGTTTACGCAATGATTTAGGTTTTAAGAGTATTATTTATGTCATATTATTCAAGGTCGAAACTTTGCCTCGACTGATATTTTTCACATTGTAGCACTGACTACATACAATTATTCAGTGCTAATATATTTTGTGTATTTATGAGCTTCTGGTTATTTTCAAGTAAAGTAACTTATTAAAATATTCATATAATGCTAAAGCTTTTTGTTTTATTTACAAAATGATTTTAGAACTAGCCCTATGGTAAATTTTTAGTGCCTAAGAGCACATCTCTTTTTGTTCAGAAAATCGACCAAGATCGACTGTGAAACATTTCTTTTGTTACTTCTAACATAGGCTCATAAAGATCGAGTTAAAATAATGATTAACGAAGGGGGGGGCGGGCTCCCCCAGTATAGTAGTGACCACGATCGTGGCAGTGGCAACTTAAAAAAAACCAAATTAAATATTAGTAATATTGAAATGGAATCAGAGGAGTCAAGAATTTCAAGGTCGCCTTCGCATTCTGATGATAAAAAACCAGTTTTTTACTCAAAAAACTATTTTGGCCCGTTCGTAGTCTATTTGGAGTCAACTGATAAAGTTGGTTTTAATATAGGGAAATTTAATAACATAAAAATCGCTAGAGACATATTTAATCTAAACTTAATAGATATCAAAAAAATTAACAATAAAGGATTAAATAGAATATCTATTGAATTCATAAATTTCCAAGCGGCAAACAATTTCATGAAAAATAAAATACTGTTAGATAAAGGTTATAAAATATTTATCCCATATAATTTTCTAACTTGTAAGGGCATTGTAAGACAGATTGACTCTGACATTACGGATGAAGAATTGTTAAAATGTTGTCAAGCTAATGATAATGTTGAAATTCTTCAAGTTAAGAGATTAAATAGAAAAGTTTTGAGGGACAATAAAGAAGTTTCATATGAGCCAACCGGTACGGTTCTTTTTACATTTAAAGGAGTCTTTATGCCAAAATCTATTCGATTTTATAGGCTAGAGCGGCCTGTCGCAGTGTATATACCACCTGTTACACAGTATTATAGATGTCTTCGGTATGGACATACAAAACATAATTGTAAGGGGAAAGAAAGATGCTTTAATTGTGGTGAAGATAAGCATATCGAGGGAGAGGTGGAGGAATTTTCATGTGAAACCCAATGTTTTTATTGCAAGGAAAACCATAAGTCTATATCAAAAAAATGTCCTGAATATAGTAGGCAAAAGAATATTAAAGAACTAATGGTGTTGGAAAACATAACCTTCTATGATGCAAATGAAGCTTGCAAAAAAAATTATAAACAAAAGGGAGAATTTTTCCCAAATAATAATAATTTTCCAGAAATTAAAAAAAAATTATTCTCAAAAAGATCAGAATAAAAAGAATAGCATGGTTCAACCAGCCGATAGGCGAACGCATTACTTTCAAAATAACACAATTAAAAGATCATTTCAAGAAACTTTAACAGATAACTCTTCAAAGAAAAGAATAATCCAGAAAGGGTACGATAAGAAAGCCCATGAAGAGTGTTTATATCATCCAAATTCTAGGCCAATAGAACAAAATTATGTATCTATACCCTCCACTTCTGCTGAGAATGCTTCTCAGATTCAAACTTATAATTATAAACAGCCTGATAGTGCACATCAGAATAGCAATTTTAGTCAACGCTCTTCTCATAGTAATGACTTGAGTAGTTGCATAAATTTCATTATTAGTACCTCTTTAGAAAATAAGAATATGATCAAAGACATTTTATTCAATCATCTTAATTCAAGTATGAACATAGACCTAGGTCAGGACTCTGACTGTTAATCGTAATCATCAATGTCTCTCCCTCAATAATAGCAGTTCAAATAAGAACATAATATTAAGTACATTCAATCTTAAAATCATACAATGGAATATTCGCAGTATTAGCTCCAATAAAGATAATTTAATAGCATTAATCCGCAGGGAGTCTCCAGACATCCTTTTATTAAATGAAACGTGGTTAAAAACAAACTATAACTTTACCCTAACCTCATACAATACAATTAGGCAAGATCGTGCAGACGGCTGTGGTGGTGTAGCAACATGTATAAAAAATAATATTTTGTTTAATAAAGTTAAAAACTATAACTCTGAAACTACTCAATTTATTGTTATACAAGTTGGTGATATGTTTCTTATCAATATATATGTTAACTCAGATAAGAATATTACTTTTGATCTCATGGAAGAACTATTGCAAGATATAAATGCAGATAAAGTTATTATTATGGGAGATTTTAACTCTCACCATCCCATATGGGACAACTCCCCTATCAATAGAGGGAGAAAAATAATTTCAGAATTTATCATGGATAAGAATATGGTGATTGTGAATGATAGCTCTTGTACATTGGTTCAGAATCCGAATGCTAATTCTAGTGCCCTTGACCTAACAATAGTGAGCAGCTCGTTAGTTGTTAATTGCTGTTGGAAGGTTATCTATGACTGCGCTAATAGTAATCACTACCCTACTTGCTTAGAATTAAACTTTAATAAAAATAACCATAATTTAAAGAAAATTTTTACAGGTACTTTTAAACTTAGAAACTTGAATAAAGAAAACTGGCAAGTTTATCACGATAATATAATTTTGCAGTTGTTAGAAAGAGATGAAAACCTGGATTATAAGGACATAATGGATATCATGGATAAGGCTGCTGATGCTGCAATTCCTCTTAAGGAATGTGGCATTTTAAAAAAAATAGGAAATCCTTGGTGGGATCGGGAGTGTTCTGAGTGGATAAAAGAAAGAAAAGAGGCTATTTCTAATTTCAATAATTTTCCAACTTTGGAAAATTTTGTCAAAGCTAAAAAATGTATAGCGATTACAAAAAGAAGACTCAAAGCAAGAAAAAAAGAAAAATTTCAATCTTTTTGTGAAACTTTAAATAGACAATCAAACATTGGTTATGTTTGGAGTAAGATTAAAAAATTCTCAAATAATAGTGGTAAATCACGCAATTATATTGTTTCAGATAATATTAGGCAAGAAGTTCTTAAAAGTATGTCAAGTATATATATTGATCCTGAATTTACTATGTTGCAACCACCTTATGACAGTGTTATGGCACCTTTTACTATGAATGAACTGAATAACTCATTACAAAACAAAAAAGCGTCTGCCCCTGGCATGGACGATAAAGGATATACCATGTATAAAAATTTACCATTGAGGGCAAAATCCATTCTACTTAACATGTATAACAAGTGTCTTTTCGAAGGATTATTGCCAGATTCATGGAAAAAATATAATATTATAACTATTCTAAAACCAAATAAAAATCCTTTTCTTTCGGAAAGTTATAGGCCCATAATTCTGTCATCATGTGGTTGTAAGATACTTGAAATAATGATAAAAAACCGATTGGAATGGTTCTTAGAAAATAAGAACACCTTCCCAAATGAACAGGCAGGCTTCAGAAGGGGGAGAGGCATATATGATAACGTGGCTTACCTCACTTCATTTATTTTTGAGTCTTTTTGTCAATCAGAATCAGTTATTGCAGTGTTTTTAGACATCAAGTCTGCATATGACCACGTAAACATCTACAAATTGTATCATAAGCTAGATAATTACCAAATTCCTAGAGAGTTAAATAATCTTATTTTTAGAATTATTAAAAACAGGCTTTTGTATAGCAGAAAGATGGATGGTAGCTTCATGGGACCGTTTTTGGCAACTAAAGGTCTTCCGCAGGGCTCCCCCTTGAGTACCATACTTTTTAATGTTTATATTCTAGAGCTGTTTGGTTTGGATCTGGACTCACTAAGACTGATTGGATATGCAGATGATTTGGTTATTTTTATAAGAGGGTCAGATATTAACATGATGGCCACCAAGTTAAATAGAGCGTTGGAAAGTATAAACGTTATTTTAAAAAATAATAATCTGTCTCTTTCACTGGAAAAGTGTGAAGCTATGTGGTTTACTAAGGGTAAGCGAAAAAATCAGCCACCAATTCTGCACCTTGAAAATTTTAACATTAATTATAAACGTCAGGTTAAATACTTAGGAGTTATATTTCAAGATCATTTAAAATGGGATTTGTATATTGAGCATGTAACTAATAAGGCGAAGAAAGCATTGAATGTTCTACGGGCGGTTTGTAGGGTTTGGTGGGGGGCAGACCCCCATACATTGTTGCCTATCTTTGGAGCGCTGGTCAGATCTCATTTGGATTTTCGTGCTATATTTATAAAACCAGTTAATCAAAATTGCTTGAATAAATTAGACACAATATTTTTTGAAGGCATAAGAATTTGCCTGGGTTGTATGAAATCCACCCCTAAGGCAGCGGAGGCATCAATTATTGATCTGGAACAGAGAAGAAGGATTTCAGCAAACAAACTTGTTGCAAAATTTATAGCACTGGAAAAGCACCCCTTAGTAAAAATGCTGTTTGATATTCGAAGAAAAATAACTTTAACAGCAGTCCTTGCTAACAATAATAATGTTCCATATTTGGTCTCAGCTATACAAAATTATCTCCCTTATGTAAGTAAGATATACAAAAGTGAAACCTATCCATGTTATGAAATTAATTTTGATATTCTGAATAACCCTATAAAAATTATTAATTTACAAATAAAAAAGAACGACTGTATGATAAGAGAATTTTTTAATGCAGCTACGGAAAGACTTAAAAACGTGTATACTTTCATTTATACTGACGCTTCAAAACAAGACAAAAGATCTGGCTATGGGATCTACATTCCAGAGATAAATTTCAGATTTTCTTCTAGACTTCCAGACTCCTTAAGTATATGTAAGGCTGAAACAATAGCTATACATGAAGCTGCAATATTAGCAATAAAAAAGCAGCTAGGAAAGGTGCTTATTTTATCCGACTCTAAAAGTGCGATACAAAAAATAAATAAATATTCATTAAAAGCTTCAGCTGATTACTGGACTCTTAAAACTAAGCGTATCATTTATCTGGCTAATATGAATGGTTTTGATATAAGAATTGCTTGGATTCCAGGCCATTCGGATATACCTGGCAATACGGTAGTAGACAAACTAGCTAAGATAGGTAAAGATTTGAACATTCCTAAAGTTATGTTATTGGACGCTGGTGAAGTTTTCAATATAATTAAAGCAGATATACACAAACATTTTAGAGATAATTGGAAAACATTAGTACATACTAAAAATTATCAATATTCTAAAACACAAACCACTTTTCCAAATAATAAATGGTTTTCAATCTTCCCGTTTAAGGACCGAAGACATATTACTACAATAATTAGACTACGCACGGGTCATTGTTTGAGTAAAGAGCATTTACACAAAATAAAAATCAAGGATGATCCATATTGTGAGTGTGGTTCTGTTGAAGACTTGAATCACATCTTTTTGGGGTGTCCAATTAATTTTATTCATAATCTTGATCTTTATAAAGAATTTATTGCAATGAAATTCTCTGCTCCTATATCAATATATACAGTTTTATCCAAGCCAAATGAAGAGTCAATCAAACTAATCATGTCATTTCTTAATATTAATAAAATCCAGCTATGAACTATGATGCTCAGCTTAATTAATATTGATTGTCTTTTTTGTACCTTTAGCTTCCCAACTTTCCCATTGTCTGTGCCTGTGATGTCTTACCCGATGTACCTGTGTTGTGTTTGTCTATATTAACAAGGCTTTGATAATTACTACAGTCAACATAACAATACCAATCACAGCACTTTTAGATAGAGTTATAAAACCCAGTCAAGCCACAAGTGGAATCAAGAATCAAGTCGGTGGCCCCGATATGGTCCAGAGCCAGTCAACATCGAGGTCACCTCCAAATTGTGCTGGCAATTGCCCCGTAGCAATGCCATAAACCAAGCAACTCAACTCAACAATTTTTTTAAGATTGCGTTTTAATTCCCTATTGATAAGCAGTTATTGAGTAAGTTCGATTAAATAATAACCAATTTGTTCCTAAATTAGTGATTTTTAGAAATTCAGTCACAAATTGAGTGATAAATACAAATTGTAGTTTAATAAATCTTGAGTTGTTGACGCTTATTTTGTTGTCTGTTTGTATTGTATCTATGTTGCTATGACAACACTTTTACCTCCGCCGGCGGAAAAGTGAAAAGTAAAGCTCCGGCGGAGGAAAAACGAAACTTCACGGCCGCCTACACAGTCGAGTAATGACGGATTTACTGACGTTTGAAGAAAAAAATATTTATATTTCATAATGTTAATCTCGCATTGTCGAAGTTTTCACCTCTGTTGAGCGGTATTAAGCACACACCGTGTCTTGTTTACTGGGAAAGCTCTTTAATTCCAGTGTTCGGATAGGCAACACATGTTCAGTCTGCCGCGCCGTGTAGTCGTGTTTTGTATAGGTCCATAAGAAACGCGATTTTAACGCGAATAGAACCATCTAATATATGTAAATTTATTATCATTGTGATCCTTAGACATTACCGCTTCCTGTAAAACAAGAAAGAAGTGTGTGAAAACCGTTTTTCAATTACTATTACATTTATAAATAGTAATTTAAAAAATTCAAAATGTATATTTTTTGCTTTTAACAAAGAAACTCCAAATGTGTGCATGCCTTATCAAGGCGATAACAATCGAATTCCAACCCATCCGTTGAGAAGAACATTCTGTTTACATTTTTTATTTTTTTGCTCGACCCGGGATTCCAAGTGTGTATTGTTATTAATTTGGTGTTTACCAACCTAATGTTCAAGAACCTCTGAACAGACTGTGATTAGAAACTTAAAAGGAGGAATAAATACATTATTTAAAAATATTATTAACCTATTTTTTTCTCCTGACGTCTTGTTCTTTGTCTTTCCATCCTAGTTATGGCCTTAATTTGCAGTAAATGCTCAAAATCTTGTATTTTTAAGTGTAGACGTAAGGACGATGAATGGTTTGGCGCGAGTTGTGACTCTTGTAATTCGATTATGTGCAAGAATTGTATGGGAGTGACAACTGGGGAGGCTCATGCAATTGCCCTTAATCAAAGATATTTAATATTCTACTGCCTTGATTGTAAGGGTCACTTGAAGGATCTGCCAAAATTTCGTAAACTACTCTCACCTTATGTGAAAACAAAAACAGAATCTAAGTCCAAGGATGCCAAGATAGCTAAATTTCAAAACCACATAGATGAAAAAACTAATGACTTTCAAAAGGAGATTGAAGCACTTTTCGAGGACAATAAATCCAAAGATTTGCATATCGCTAGATTCCGCAAAAAAACGCAGGAGTTCGAGGAGTCTGTCTTCACTGCTGAGAGAGATTATGAAATTCAAATTAATCGACAAAAGGATGAAATGACGGCCTTAAATAAAGAGATTTTGTCTTTGATTACAAGAAACAAGCAGCTCAACAGTCAATTTGAGGAGCTAGAATCCTCTATTAAAAGTTATACAGAGAAGATATCCTTGTTAAGTTTACTTAAAACTGAAATGCTAACTAGTATTGACGTCTTGACAGCAGAAAGAGATAGCTATGTTCAGGAATTAAAAAAGGCGAATTACGAGATTTTTAATGTTAAAGAGGGACTGCTAGATTACAAGTGTAAGAGATGAGAAAGAGAGAGATAACTCTACGCTAAAAAGTTGTAAAAAAATAAATAAATTGCAACAACGCAAGTAAGAAGACAAATAAATAATATGTTAATTCTATTTTAATAAAAGACTACACTATGTAAATATTAATGCTTAATTGTCAGGATGGATTGACTGATGGTCGAGGTACTGGCTAGCGCGCATAGTCGGGTTAACCTATAATAAAGAAAAAGTATGTGAGTGTCCGTTGACTTTGTTATATTCAGTAATAAAGAGTTCAATAA
>JAEQML010071484.1:0-16121 GCA_016904865.1 Pissodes strobi
ACTCTTCTTAGGTGTCATCGGCAACAGCGCCGCAGTAACGGCGAGTACGTAATAGTACGACCTGCGTACTATTTTATAAGAGGGGAAAGAAGAAGGGGAACGATGTTGGCATCTTCATATTTAGTAAACAAATCTGTTTATTTTTTTATATGTCTTCGGTCCAAGCTACCCTGAAAGTAATATATAATTAGCACTGAAAAAGTACATCTTCGTTTACTGTTCGGGTATGTAAAGATAGCACCAAAGACGAAGTTATATAAACGAAAGAATTCTTATTCCGAAGGACGGTAAATTTGTGTGGTGAAACACCGTGAAAGTGAAACTACAGTTCATACACCATATTTTAAGTTTTTGATAATATTTAAATTCAATTTTAAGAGTAATGAAATTGAATAAAAATTAAGCTTAAAAAATCACGAATTTGCACATATAGATAACACTATCGGAATCCACAACGACATAAAAGAAAGAAGCATATATTTAACATCGATACATAATACATGTTTGATGCAAGTCAAAATTTGGCCTTTAAAAATGATTGATAACGTAAGAGGCAAACAAAGCCTACTATAAAATTAAAATATCTTAAACTTATCAAGTAAAATAGTACACAACATTAAAAACATTAAAAAGAAAAAATACAAATCATAAACAGATACAAACAAACACTACATCAAATTAAATAAGCGGTGGCGCCTCCATATCATCAACCGAATAAAAACAATTGTGAAGCACATACATCTTTATTTTACACTTAAAAGCAGACAGCTTAAGTAAGTTGTGACACTAGTTTGTCTTGAATGGGCTTCGTTTCGAGGCATTAAGCTAAATTGCCCATGCCAATGGAATAATGTATTTAGCTATTTATTTGTTATCCGCAAGAAAACGGTTCCGCATCAGAGAAAAGTTTTGTCACCTGTACACGGTAGACGTTAGATTAATGTAATAATGTTGTAATATTTGCAATATTTAACTCGATTGGCCACGGTACGACCTACAGACACCGTATTTATTTAATATATAAAGTGGTTGTTTTTTTATTTTAACTGCGAAACAGGCTTCATTTATAACCGCATATATAAATTGATGCATGTCTTCCATACGTTTTAGAACTACGAACTTAATCATAATTCGAAATGTAAACGTTTGAACAACCCCACATTAAATTCCATAATTATAGAGTAAGAGGAATATGAAACCACAATTTATTATTTAAGCGATGCTGATGTATTTGTTATTGAATGTGAAAATGTATACAATGGTTGTTAAAATAACATATGCATCACCTTTTAAAACGTTATAAACGGTGTTAATTACATGAATTTATAATTTTTTAAAATTATAATGAAGTGTTTACGTTTTCCTATTTGAATTTTTGATGTCTACTCTATCGATTTACGCTTGTGTTAGTTTTTTTTTAATTAAGATTATTCTATAAACAATTATTGCTTCTATGGAATCACATATCACAATAAGTTGAAATTCAAATTTGGAAAATGAGAACTATTTTGGTCTAATTTACTACGTTTGTGATGACTTCTTCGCCATGAGAAAAATTACAAAATCTGAATTTCTTCTGTTTATTTATATTTATTTATTCATTCAATTGGGAGAAACTCGTAAAAAACTGTGAAATTAAGGTATGAAAGCCAGCGCGAATGTTGTTAAACAGATCTACCTCCACGCTTGACATCCTCTTAATAGAGGAATTTTGATCATGTAGGGGTCTTATGATGGGTAGTTTGGGATAGTGTCAAATGTTTCAATTTCTCTTAACTTAAGATCCCCATTTATGGTCGGATTGGTCTGTCCCTTATACAAGGAAAAAAAATCCCTTGTCTAAGGTCTGTCCCAACTTGTCTGTTGTCTGGCGACCAATCTGCTTATGTTTCAATTTCTCTTAAGTCTTAAGCTCCCCATTTATTATCGGATTGGTCTGTCCCTTAGAAAAGGGAAAACAGTTCCTTGTCTAAGATCTGTCCCAACTTGTCTGTTGTCTCGCAACCGATTTGCTAATGAGAATAGCCGGCCACACACACAGAGGTTTATCTGAAGGCTTTATCCAGCGCGGTTTAAGTCTCTGGTCTTTCACGGACTTGACATGTGACAGACTAAATCTTTGTAACTCCACTAACTTAAAAAAGAAGTCTGCAGACAACTCTGGCATACTTAATCTGTCGCAGACAAAACTGTCTGTTAGTGGCGAAATCTTTCAACTTATCTGCCGACTTTGTCGAAACTGTAGAAATTCAGTTTTGGCGAAAGTTTTAAGTGAAGGTCTTTACCAGTTCTACTGACACGTTCTAATGTGTTGTTGGTGAGAAGATGCCCAGGAGAAGCACAAATAAAAAAATATGCATTGTGTTTGGCTATGATTAACATACATCTTATGACAAATGCTGCATTCAATAACGGATAACCACAAAACGGTGCAGTAAATGGGTAAGAAAATGGTTACTGTAGAAAGAAACTCTAAGTCATTTGTCTTTACTAAAGGAACTCAGACGAAATGAGCCCGATGATTATAGAAACTATTTAAGAATGGATACTACAAGTTTTGAAAAATTATTACCTATAGTAAAAGAAGGATTAACGAAGCAGCCAACTGCGAGAACCAGTATCTCCAGAGGAACGTTTGGTAGCCACTCTTAGATTTCTTGCAACTGGCAGATCTTATGAAGATCTAAAATACTCTGTTGGAATTTATGGCTGATTTAACCCGTCACTGAAAACTGTTTTGTGTGGTAACAAGAAACTTAAACTGCGTATTTTAACTTTCAGAGAAGTCTTTGCCTGATAAAACCGCGGCGCGTCTGGCGCGTGCTGACCCACTAACGAACAGATTTGTCGACAGACTTTGATTGTGCCGTATAAAGTCTGCAGATAAACCTCTGTGTGTATGGTCGGCTAATGAGAGATGAGAGACCAATGACAGATCGGGTTGTGAGTTCGGTAATTTGACAATCGAACCTTGGACCCGACCGCTGCTAATTCGTGCTATTTGTATAAAGCCAGCGCCACACAGTCTGTCAAACCAGTAGCGCAACTAAGGGAAGGGTTAAGTGGGTCACCTCACCCACCTGTTTGAATCCTCGAGGCAAAGGCGCCTTTGGAGAAAAGGCGAATTATATATGATATGGAGGTGTTCTCTAATAGCAATAGTGAGGATCGAACCAAATTTTGAAATATTTTTTTATTTATATATATTCCCATTTTAGAACAGATAATTACCCCAATATTACTAGTTTGGATAAGATATTTTTAACATTAGGTACCAATTAGTACTGCTTCCGTTGAATGAAGTTCAAGCCGCCTTTTTTATGGCAATGACACACTAAAAGGAGATCGTATGGCACTCAACGAGCGGTGTGTGTGCGAAGATGTTGATTGACACGGTTTTTGAATAGCTGTAGGTTGTAATTTGGGGGAAACAGATGTCCTGAAAGTGAGTTCCACAGCGATGCAGTGCGCCAGACAAAGTAGTCCTTGTAAAGAATCCAGCAGCTTTAGGGTGTGCTTGGATTCGGCACCCCAAATGTGTGAGCAATATTCTAAGCACGGTCTTATTTGCGCTTTGTAGGGCATGCAGAGCAACTGCTGCGGTGTATACAGTTTTTTGTTTGCGAAATAGCGCATCATGCTTCTGTGAGGCTGATTTTGCGATGTTAGCAACGTGGTCATGCCGGGACATATTGCTGTTGACCAAGACACCAAGTAATCCGATTGACAAGAGTGAAGGAATGGTCGATCCTGCCATAATGATGCCGTATTGGCTTTCTTGGTAAACGTGACCGCTTGAGGTTTTGTTGCATTGAACTTGACCAAATTTCTGTCGCTCCAAGTTCGAACCCTCTCCAGATCTTGATTGCTGTAATCTGCTTTATGTCTCAGTGGCTGGTAAAAGTTTTTCCGATCTAAATTGGGAGACAAGGGTACTGTCATCTGCAAAACTGTAAACAGGATTATTGGTTTCGGTCAGCAGGTCAGTAATATAGATGAGGAATAGAGTTGGTGAAATTATTGCGCCCTGAGGCACGCCCGCGTTAATGGTTAATGTGTCCATCAACTGCAACGTGCAGAGATCGGTTCTTAAGGAGACTGACAAGCCAGCTGCAGTGAGACGCTGGCAATTTGTGGAACAATCCGTCATGCCAAACTCTGTCGAATGCCTTCGAAATATCCAACGCAATCGCTTGAGATTCTCCGTAGTTGTTGTCAATTGCCCTATCCCATATATGAGTGACATAGGCCAATATATCTCTTGTCGCTCTCTCTTTGCGAAAGCAGTATTAGTTATCGCTAATAAATCTGTTGTCCTCGATGTACTTGAGTAGTTGCTGATTGACTACACTTTCCATGAGATTACTGGAAACAAGGCAATTAGGTGATAGTTTGAGAGCGTGGTTTTTTTGCCTTTTATGCTTGATTAATAACTATTTAAAGTCAACGATGGGCGAAGATTGATGGGAGTAGGTATATCACTTATAACGAAAAAAGTAATAAAACTATATTGATGTGCCAATTTGGTTTTGTCCAAAGTTTGGACAAAAGGGTCTTGTGGAGCCTGTTTGTAAACTGTATACCTGCCTGCCCTGGTATGCTAGTTGCGCCACGGCTTCCAACGTTGGTAACATCGATATTTGTAGCATCTTTTGGCCGTGTAACATAGAATTTCACTCGTCCAGCATTGGACACTGCAGACGCTCGGCGGGGTGTCGGTATTTTTAACCCACGTCAAAGGATGCTTAAAACGTTGGAAGCAACATTCGACGAATAGCTACACGAGTTTCATTATTGATAGTTTTGGTTTGGTTTCTTGTTCACAGCTCAAGGTATGTGTATAAAAAATGCCAACCGTTATAGTATCGTCCATTTTCTTTTTTTTAACAAATCCAGGACAAATCGAAATAGAGGCAAATTTGAACTATTTTCAAAAAGGAAAATATGCAGTTCAAAAAGGTCAGGTCTACAGCTGAAAGTTTCAAAATTGAACGGGCAGAACTGTTACATGTATGCTAAATTGTTAGCATGAAAACATATAACAGATTGAAGTCAAATAAAGTCAGTGATTCCACCCTTAATCCTGCGTCTATTATGCTAGCTTGTCTAGCTGACTATAAATTTGATTTTCTCTGTTTGATATCACTGGCTTGGTACATAATCAATCACTAAATCGTGTTAGAGTTGTGGCCGATTAAAAATAGGAATTGTTGATTGCCTATGGACGAGTACAATAAATGGAAGGGATATTCTTGGAACATTGCCAGATGTTATATTCGCATGCGGTCGTCGTGCGATTTTGACGTGGTTACGACTCAAGCCAACAAGAAAATACCTAATTAATTGATATGCTACCCTTGTTTTGTTGTTGAACGACTGTTTTTCGCTTTCGCTTTAAAAATACGCAGTCAGGATGTTTTAGTAAATACATGTATTCCCTAACTTGGCAACGTCGCTCGAATTGTATCGCAAATGTTTCAGCCAGGGAACCGGCACTAGCTTAAGGTACGTTTAGGTCCGATTGATTGCAAATGCGTTGAACAGATTTGGTGTTAGGGGTTTTAAATGGCGCCGGCCGGAACGAATTGATTTTTGGTTGTTTGGGCATTGTCAATAATGGATTTATCGTTGGATTTCTTTGTCTTACCAGCAATGCATAATATCATACAGCCTTAGGTACGTTTCATTGCATATTGCAGATGTTGGTAGATTTGGCGATAACCGGCTGGTAGTATTTTGCGTGGGCTGCATGACAGTGTAAAGCGGGCCTGTGGGTCGATTTTTTCTAGCTTTTTAACATTGAGTTTTGCGATCTAGGTGGTCGCTTTTGACGGGATTTCGTTTTCTTTCTTCAAAAACCCTCAAAGAAGGTAGTGCGTCTACCTGATAAAAAGTTTAAGAATTTTTAATTCACCCTAAGGGGGATTATATTTATTTCGGGTATAAAGTGGCATAGTTACTAGGTTGCTGTAGTAAATGGCTTGACTGGGGATTAGTTGGATTTTGCCTGAAGTCAAGATTTCTGTTGGTAGCTTGCCACGTGCAGTGGATTCTGGAACAAAGTACGCCGTTTCCTTCCTCGAGGAGTGTCTGTAGGAGAGAGAGCACTGCACCCATTTCGTCATTACCATCGAAAAACCCTACGTAGTTAGGTAAATAAATATACATATCTTATATTTTGTACATACTCATTTATTTTCTGTACAGGGGAATTTATTCTATCAGGGTGTAAGTTACTGTATTATAGTTTTCTAACGGGTCTCAGAGAGAATTGAAATACTGCACAATACTGCTATATAGAGAGTGTTACTTACGAAAATTTATTAATTCTTGCACGTATATCATGCAATATCGTCAAACAAAAGATAACTTGGGCCTAGAAAAGGCATAGCATGATTTATTTATACTCATTACTTTTACAAGAAGTAATATTCTGGGGAAATCAAGCGCATGTTATTTGTCTTTGTGGGCACCCATATGGTATAATAGGGTATAATGTATAAAGTTGTATATAATCTTTGATAAATTTCTTTTTTACTTTGATTTTTGCTTATAAGAACTTATAAACTCGTACTTAAGCTTAGTAAATTTAGATTTAATATTAATGACATAAATAAGCTTTGTTCTCTGCTGAGGGTCTGAACTCTTAAAAGAGCAAACAGTGGTTATATTATTGGTCAGTTTTCTTAGTATTTTATGTCTTTCACATGTAGGGTGATATAACATTGGTTTTATTATGACCTTCGCATTTTGGCAAGACGACTCTCATTATTATTTTTAAATACTCTTTGAGTGGAGAGTCTTCTGAAAGAGGAGCTGCCTGAAATTGCGCTTGTTCTCTTTCAGGGTTTTTTTTTGGGAGCCAGTTTTGGGAGCTATTTTTTCTTGGAGTTGGGTATATGGAGCAAGCTATTTTGTTTGGAGCGAGCTTTGCTTGAAGAGAGACTAAGTAGTTAACCAAGTAGCTACCAGGCAGTACTGTAGCCATAGAGGTATGACATTACCTCAATTACCACTGAGAGTTTATGAGTCCCAAGTTGCTTAGCTGTAGTCCGCTTGCAGAAGGCTGGAGGTGATATCGGCGAAAACTAGTAAAGAGTAGAGATAAGTTTAGTTTATAATAATTATGATCTTCCTTCCTAATGTTATTGACAGGTTATTGATATTTTCAGCGTGTTTTTATTTCTTTCTGCGAAGTATTGATATAATTATATTTGGAACCGTTTCGGTGTAAGCACAGCTTACCAATGCGTATCTAAATAACTGCGATATTTACTAGTGTGATTCAATTAATGCTCATAGTTTTTTTTGCTACATTTCATTATTCTTACAATTTGATTTATACTGTGGTAAATGATAACATTGACATTCACTGACTAAATGTCTGATTCCTGTAATTTTACATAACGGTATCTCTTAAACTGAATATTTAAGGTTTATTTATGTACAACTGCGAGTCGTATACCATGGTACACGCGCAACGAAGTTAGTAGTAATAAGTATTATCCTGATAACTTTTAATTATTGGTTGATGTGACGATAGATACCTTATGCATATTACGTTTATCTTTAATTAGTTAGAATTGTTTTTTTGATCTTCCGTAATCATTTATTATATCATACTGTTACATCTGTTATGATCTAGGACCTAGATCATAACAGATGTAGCAGTTTGGTGTAATAAATGATTACGGAACATCAAAAAACAATTCTAACTAATTAAAGAATTAAAGATAAACGTAATATGCATTCTAGGTGGTCATTTGTGAGCATATATCAAGTTATTATTTGTTTCCAATTGACCTCTTTTACTTGTTTTTTATATTTATAACATTTTGTTTATTGAAACAAATATGACAACACGTTACCGTCAAACCTAACGAACGCCAATAAATTTAAACCTGCACTAATGTGACCGTCTTTTATTTCCTCTGAAATACCTCAACCAAACAGTTGTAATTAATAGTCGTTTTGGATGTGAATCGCACTTGTGTAGCTGATAGACGTCGATTTGGATCGCCCTTATGGATTCTTAAGACCGAGGATCTTCTAGTTTGGGTCTGCGGATTTGGATAATCAAACTGGTGGCGCCCTGGTCAAGAGTAAGTAATTGACCCACTCCCACGCCGACGAGCAAGTCGGAGCACACATGTTGCGCTGGCCGCATCCTTAAGGGTCGGTATCATCTTATTCATTATACCTTGCTCACACGTTTTACGCGCAACAGAACTGACACCTGCACAAAATGGACGTGAAAATGACGACAAGTAGTCCCGAATGTTAACTTCCAATGTTGGATCCAACTTTCGTCTCGTGTGTGTGTAGATGCAATTTGCCAAATGCTAGTTGCCGCCTTTGATTTCAAGCTTGGCTCCAACATTGTATCTAATGTTGGTTTCAACGCTTGATACACCGTGTAACGCCGGCTTTTTGTGCGTGATCAGCCAAGCCTTGTCCGACGACACTAGGCACAAACAACAGTTCAACGTGGGTATTAGAAAGTTAAAGTGAATTTAAAATACCTTTTGAAGATAACAAATTTTTTTGGGAAGAATTTGTACTCATATATCAAGAAAATTCATGCTTATGGGACATCAAAAGTAAAGATTCCGGTAATAAACAGAAAAAAAATGCGGCTTATGCGAATTTAATAAAATTGACAAATGCAAAGAATAAGCAATTTGTTACAAAAAGATATCACCCTTACGGACATCATTTCGGCGCCAAAGAAGATGAATTAATAGTGTAAAAAGAAGTGGGATAGGAACAGAAGATGTAGAAAATAATGTGTGGTAGGTACCTACTTCGATTTATTGTTTTTTCTTATAAACCAAGAAGAGGCTCGTGCTACGGTGTCTTCATTAAAAGAAAATAACTTATATAATTAATCACAGGTAAGTAGTATTTACTTTTATTTATTACATATAATCTTAAATTTCACGGCTTAAACTTCATTTGTAAATCTGTGTTGAAAATTGCCTGCATCTGCATTATTGTAATATACTTTGTATCCGTTGCTTGCCGCCTTTGCATCAGTAGCCGGAAATTCTAGTCTGGAAACATTAGTTGTCCATTGCTGTGCCTGTCACCTAACTAATATGTTCCAGATGTTATGTTTTCCGTTTCAATGTTAGTAGGTTTTTTATGGCAATGGCACACACTAAGTGTCGCTTCACATGAACGCAGACGGTCAGCGTGCGGATTATCAGCGCGCGGGTGAACGGCATTGATTGGGAAGTTTTCAGAATTCAGATGTTCTCTGACCATCCGCGTGACGGATTTCGTCCGTGAAGTCGGCCGCATGACCCGTCAGCCCCGCGGACGGTCAGTGTGCGACTGCGTACGGGCCATGATTTTTAAGTATGCTTTTATATGAGCGCTGAATCAGCGACGCAGACGAAGAAGAATTCACAAGTTTTTTGATGCTGTTGCCACTTGCGAGTCTACAGAAGCAGTAAACAATAAACAGATTGTATGGTAGTAGCTCTTTGGTAATAGGTAGTAGTACGTGATGGAGATTGATACAGAAAATTTAATTAGTGAAGTGGAGGTACGTCCAAATATTTGGAAGATCCAAGATGAGGGATATAAAAATAGAATGTTAACACAAACTTCCTGTGAAGAGATACCAAAAGCAGTTTATGCTAATTTAATAATAATAATAATAATATATAATAAATAAGCCGATCTGGCAACAACTGTTGATGCTCCTTCTTTGGAGTCCATTTTCATACTGGTTGGTGCTATTGATCAGCGCTCATGTGAAACAAAATTCCAACGCTGACGATCAGCACGATGTTGATCCGCACGCGTCCATATGTGAACGGGCACTTAGGGAGATAAATCCTGGGAACATCTGCCGTAAAAAATCTGTAAAACAGGGAGACTGTTCAGATCCCCTCAACTCCGGGTCGCCGACGAGACGCACAGCTTCTTCTGAATGGAATCCAATCAGTGCGGCATCCCGAGATGTCTGAGCAATATTCTAAGCACGGTCTTACTTGCGCTTTGTAGCGCAAAACCGGCTGGTGCGGTGTCTACAGTTTTTTGTTGCGAAATAGCGCGCCAAGCTTCGAGGAGGCTGATTTTGCGATGTTAGCAACGTGGTCATGCCAGGATATATTGCTGTTGACCGAGACACCCAGTAGTCTGAGTGACGAGGATGAAGGAATGCTCAATCCTGTCATAATCATGTGAGGGCCCGCCGTATTTACTTTCTTGGTAAACTTGGCTGCTTGGGGTTTTGCTGAAATGAACGGGACCAAATTTATATCTTAGTGATAAGAAGTTCCGTCCAATATGTTTAGGTTGAAGGAAATCTCAGCTTACTTGGACAATATTTATTAAATATTCGAATCAAAACGCCAACGTTTCGACACTGATCAGTGGCATCCTCAGGGCTAGATTAGTACGAGTTACAATTCTGCCGAGCGATCATTAAGAATGAATCTCATGAAGTCGCAATGTTGTATCGGTACCTACTCAAAGGTACCGATACAACATTGCGAAACCAACGCTGACGATCACCGATCACGTACCTACTCAAAGGTACCGATACAGCATTGCGACTTCATGAGATTCATTCTTAATGATCGCTCGTCAGAATTATAACTCGTAGTAATCTAGCCCTGAGGATGACACTGATCAGTGCCGAAACGTTGGCGTTTTGATTCGAATATTTAATAAATATTGTTCAAGTAACCTAAACAAATTTATGTCGCCCCAAGTTCGAATTTTCTCCAGATCTTGACTAATTGTTGTAATCTGTGCGTGGCTGCAGTGATAAGTCTCAGTCGCTGGTATAGGTTTTCTGATCTAAATTGGGAGACAAGGGTACTGCCATCTGCAAAACCGAAAACAGGATTATTGGTTTCGGTCAGCAGGTCATTAATATCGATGAGAAACAGAGTTGGCGAAAGTATTGCGCCCTGAGGCACGCCCGCATTAATGGTGAATGTGTCTGAGATGTGTCCATCAACTGCAACGTGCAGAGATCGATTCTTAAGGAAATTGACAAGCTAGCTGCAGAGAGACACTGGCAGTCCGAAGGACGGCAGTTTGTTGAGCAATCCGTCACGCCAAACTCTGTCGAATGCTTTCGAAATATCCATCGCAATCGCTTGAGATTCTCCGTAGTTCTCAAGTCCCCTACTCCATTTATTAATGACATATGCATATATCCTGTGGATCTCTCTTTGCGAGAGCTGTATTGGTTATCGCAAATTATTCTAGTGGTCTCGAGGTACTTGAATAGTTGCTGATCGAGTAGATGTTCCATGACTTTGGAGATTACTGGAAGCAAGGCAATTGGGCGATAGTTTGAGTGCGTGATTTTCTTGCCTTTTTTGGAACAGGTTTCACTCGAGCGACTTTCCAAGAAGATGGGTAATCCCTTTTCGGTAAGACGGAGAAAAAAGCCTATAAAAAATGGAAGTTAGTTCGTTGGCGCAGTTCTCTAACACGTTGGCAGGTATTCCGTCCGGTTCTCATGCCTTTTCGTATCTAGGTCTTTGAGGATTTTACGAATATCACGGTGATGAAATTTAACTCCTGCCATGGTAGTGTTGATGTTGGATATGGTGGGGAGAACCTTGCCTTGGGAGACGTTTAAGGTAAAGTCCGATGAAAATATTTCGGGGAGCATGATTGCTAGTCACCGTGCTGCCGCGTTCGTCTGTCAAAGGTGGGAGAGACGTATTTGTAAATTTATTACTTACTGCCTTTGCTACCGACCTAGAGCTATTGGGCCATTGCAAAAGTTTACTCCTGATCCTTTGATTGTGTTTGTCCATTTCTAGCTGGGGCAAAATAATTTGCGATTTTCAGCGGTCTGATTTTGCTGCCAGCACTTATTTGCTTGCTGTTTCCTACCTACAGCTCTTTCGTATCTTCTGCCGAACTAGGGCTTTCCTTTTGACGGTAACTTGATGGAATTTGGGATGTATGCTTTCATTCCTGAGAGAACCAGGGCATTCCTTTTGATGATAACTTGATGGAATTTGGGATGTATGTTTCCAATCCTGAGAAGAATACTTGCGTAATCTCTTCGCAGCAGACAGAAGGATCGTCAGTGCCAAAGCAGCTGTCGTGCCAAGGAAAAGCTGGATCATCCCAGTTTGCACTGTAGGAGTGGCCGTTCACAAACCGTTGTAATAAGTTTGTGTACCTAATGGCGGACCAACTGTAACAGGATTTGTGGTTAGAAGAAGATCCAAGAGGATGGCAAACTCGCCCCTTTCTGAGATCCGAGTTGGTTCGTCTACAAGTTGAATAAGTCTGTAGCTGATGGCTCAAATGCTTCAGCTGCTCTACCTTCGTTGTCAGTCTTGTTGTGATGTTTGGGCCAGTTGGTGTTGTGGGCATTGAAATCTTCCAGAGCGAATATTTCTGAATTGGGGTGGCCGACCTGTATTGAATCAAAAGTGGTAACTAGTGTTGTAAAAAAGCTTCTGTAAGTTCTATCGCTCGTAGGGCGATAGAGACAACATATTAACTTGGTTAATCCCTTGGCGGTGAACTTGAGCCACATAACGTCAAGGTTGTTCGGTTCGGGTGTGTCCTCGCGGTGACACGAAAGGTCGCTTCGGACAAAAAGGCATATTCCGAACTTATGTCTAAATCGGGAGTGTAGGTCGTAGCCATGCTAGAGGTTGTTGTGCTTTTGTTTCTGTGAGGGCTGATCTATTTGCTTGTAGATGTTGGTGTACCGAATCAATGTTTATATTTTGGGCCTCTTACGTTTAACAACGCACGACGCTTGTCACTCTATGCCGGACAAATATAAACTAACTAGAGGCATGAGTCAGAGTAAAGTCAGGTAGTCGGGATATTGCGTCTGAGATTTGGCGGTTTGAGTTAAATGGAATTCAGCTAAAATGGCGGTGTAATGAACCGGAGTTAGTAACCGATTCTGATTGAATTGTTTTAACAAATTGTTTCATAATTGTTTTAAATTGATTAAAAAATAACTCCAGTTTGTGTCAGCTCGCCAAGAGAGAACAATCAAATAAAATAATAATTTTATTTTAAAAACAATATTAAATTGAAATTCAGGTTTCAAGAAGGAATGCCCGAATCGCGTCTAAAGTTAAATTACTTTGCCTAAAAAAAACTCAGGAAGATGTACATCACTAGCACCTGCCATATGCCTTATTAAAATGAAATAACTTACTATTGGAATATATTCCAAACGAACGTGTTTAACTTCACCAGAACCGGAATAAGACTCGAAGTGCAACCGACCTTTAATTATTTTTTTTATATCGCGAAACTGGATTAACTAACTAGAAATAATATCACCCACTAGTTGGACGCTTCACAAACAGATCTCCCCAACACTTTGCTCTAAAAAGAAAACCTTGGCCCGGGGCGTTTCTAATAAGAATCTTTAGCGAGCAAAGATCTGGGTTCGGAATGCAAAAATCATGTTAACTGAAATAACCAGTTTTAATTATCCTAATTTGGAACACTCGGTGCTACTAGGAATTTACAAAACATATTAAAACGCTAATTGCCTGAATAAAATTTTCGGCGACATAGAATTTTACAGTGTTCTTAGTAAAAACATTTTAATAGCTGGACATTTGCAGAATCCAGATTTTTCGAGGAGAAAAACAAAATATAACAAGCCTTGAAAGATGGTTTTAAAAGCTAAAAATTGTTGGGAGAAAAACAGTCTGAAAATAATCTTCACGCGTAATAGCAAGTCCCCCTGCCCAAAAATATGGGAACTCTGAAA
The DNA here is from genome assembly GCA_016904865.1 of Pissodes strobi. NCBI lineage: Eukaryota > Metazoa > Arthropoda > Insecta > Coleoptera > Curculionidae > Pissodes > Pissodes strobi. The sequence continues at coordinate 13,739 of JAEQML010071484.1, forward strand.
AGTTTGTCAGATAAAGACATCACGCTTGGCAACTAGTTACTTTGCTCAAATGGTTAATTAGTATTGATCAACTCGCGAAAAGTGTCTCTGAGGCCCGTGGAAAGTAAATAAGTAGTTAAGAAAACTTATTTCGTCGGGCTCGGAAAAGTACTACATGAAACGCTGTTAAAAATTCGTCACTCGTCGTGAGAGAAAGTGTACAAAATCTAGGAAAGCTTGGATTGCAGGTTAGGGATTAGAATTAAGATCTAGAGAGTAAGTTTAGCTGTAATTCATAATGATTAGGGTACGGGTATTTTTAGAAACATAATTGATGTGAATGCTTGGTATTTATCTGAAGCTCTCATTAAAACTCAGTTATAGTGTCAATCAGTATTTCATTTAGTAGGGCATGTAGGATTTATCTTACCGTTTTACCAGATGGTATTTAAGCTTTGAGGAGAGTCAGCTAAAAAAGTAAACGAGATAAGTGTTAATAATGCAAACTAGCTTCTTCGTGGTGATTTTTTTAATAACTAGGTCATAACAGAAATTACCTGACCATCTTTGAGTCAACCACAGATTTAATACAAAAATGCTCCCTTTAAATTATGTGCTACCTTAAATACGCTCAGTTTATTATAACTAAGGTTACATTTGAGTACTGAAAATTGGAATGAGGTTACTGACTATACTAGGTGGGGAAATAGGGGATGTTGCCCATGGTCTCTAGGTAAACTATTTTCATCAAAATAGGGTGTTAACACACTGGTACTGCGAACCTGGTTTTAGAAAATGAACAGGAGTTGAAGAAAAAGCCGAAAACACAGTAAGTACATAAGAGGGTGTAATAGGCGTTCATTACAGCGGTATCCCTTAAGCCGCAGTCAGTATCCCGTTTTACCCCGGTTTCTTCCTTCCCATATAAGGCCAATAAGCATAAGGGCCGATTTGTATAGTCACTTCGCTCCTAGATGAACTGTAAAATTTATCAACGACGCAAAATCATGTAGGTAATTACTCTTATTATTTTAAAATAACTATTATCTCTAACTATATTCATCTGCGTAGTATCTAATTGCGAATTACGTATTATCTCCTATTCTTAATTTGGAGGAAAAACAATACTTATAATTAACATTCTCAGTTAAAATTGCTTCCTTTATTCGCGCTGTCTAATGCATTATTTATTTACTATGCGGCCTTCTATTTCCATATTCATCCAACAGCTACTATTAAGTCTTCATTGTTTACGGTGTCTAATGCAATTTACATTAAAAGGTTTAAGTCAAGTACATTGGAATTTGGAATGCGTTCTTTTAATCTAGATGGTTGAATAGTTTTACTTTGTACTTGTTACAGGCTCACTTTGTGTAACATAAAAAGGGAAGGTGTTGCGTTTCCTATGAATAATTATAATTATAAAAACGTTTGTCGGAATTAGAACATTGTTTTTATGAAATTATTGCTGCTTTGTCAAGTGTTTTAGATAACATTTGTGATTTATTAATTTGTATTTTAAAAATTGACGCAATTGAGAAATTTTAATATATATTGTAATATTGTGATTATTTAGCAAAATATCTAGGCTATTTAACTTAATAAATCGTTAATATAATTGTTGTATCTTATTATTCGACGAAAAGTGAATGTTGGCAAATCCCTATTTACTTCGATATTATGCAAGGTAGGTAACATCAGAACTCCCTAGAATAATTCAATAGTTCAACTAAAAGTTCGCTTAGAAGTGCGCTAACTAAATACCATGAAATTGAAAAATTTAAACAACCGTTGAAACTAATGCTAAAACACTCATGGAATTTGACCTTCCCCAAGACTATTCGTAACACAAATTGGCACATCTTGTATGTACAGGGTGTTCCAACGAGGAATGAAGAGGGACTTACTTTTGACTTGCCCTGTATTTTTAAAACAAACCAAAATAGCCATTCGGTGTATTTTTGTTTTGAACCAAAAAACCTTTGAACCAAAAACAAAAGACTTACGCCAGGGGTGAACTGTTTTTTAAATGGAACACCCTGTATATTACCCCATTTTTGGATTCTCTAGAGGAATCTAAACACATTTCATGCATTTTGGCATGCTCTAAAATCTAAAATCTAAAGCGCACGAGATCAAAGAAAACGATTTTCATAAGCTATCGAATGACAGTTACTTCGAATTTAACCCGCAGATGAAATTAACCGGAATTTTAATAAGTAATTTTACTAAGTAACTATTTATTGTTATTTTGAACGGATGGTCAATATCCTGATTTCTTCAAGTTTTAGATTGTAATTACAACTATAATTACTTTCAAATCACAAGCTCATTAATTTTCTCATTTTTGTGCAAATAATAATGCCAAGACATTTAATTAATTTCCGAACTTTTTGTGATACCA
>JAEQML010071485.1:0-16120 GCA_016904865.1 Pissodes strobi
TGTTCCTTAGGCCCTTCACTTTTGGGTGATTTGATATTGGGTTTTTTCCCATAAACTTTAGTAGGTGACTTCTCTTCAAACTTCTTCTCATCATAATATTTTCCCTCATATTTGCCATGGTCTTTTCTTCTTTCAAATTCTTTCTTCCGTCTTTCTCTTTCCTCTCTCCGTACTTCCCTGATTTTGAGTTTGTGCGCTCTTTTATTTTTAATGAATTCTAAAAGAGGTGTAGTAATGTCTGTTTTCTTTTCACCACCCATTTCATTTAACTGTAAGGTGTATTCAGGCTTTTCATTCTGTTCTACAGGTTTATTTAAATAGGCTACAAATTCCAAAAAATATGTGTCTGAGTCAATGGAATTACACTTGGGATCAATTCTTCCTTTTCCGCGCTTTTTTGGGATTTTTTGAAACGATGCAAATTCTACAACAGCGGGGTATTCATGGCCTTTGGCATCCACAAACACATAATTATCAAACTTTTCTTTAAAGGTATACACATCTTCAGGACAAACAAAATTAATATAAGCTCTGGAAAATGCATTCTCTCCTAAACTCATATCACCCTTAACATGGTAAAAATAATTGTAATCCGGAAGGGGAGACACTTGATTTAGAAATTGTTCCTTGTTCATGGTTGGAGGTAATCTTCTAATAATCACTTTAGTAAGAGGTTTTTCCTTTTTGTCTGATCTTCTCTGGGACTCTGTTAACGCCATTCTAGATTACTGTGCTACAGATGTAATAACAAATATTATACTACAACTGGCACTGGTACTGGTTAAAATACAAAGCAAAAGTAGTAAATACGAAATACGACTCGTACCCAAATGAAAACTCGTTTAATGTTTATGAATGAAATAATGAAATCATTGAAATCTAGATTAATAGAAACATGATGAAATGACAAACAACCAATGACATTCAACAGTACAGTCTTGTAATATTTTTCTGTCAATTTCCGGGGTTATCAGACTTCACACTATTGTACGAGATTTTACCGATATCGTATTAGGCATTTCATACTCTATAAACAATGGTTTTGCTTAGCTTATCCTTCAACTTGCAAATTTTGCAATACAGATGATTTATCAAATGTTGAAACTTATCTCAGAATCAAACACGTCTCTAATAATTAAAGAAAAAATCAATCAGCTTACTACAGGCAGAATCGAGCATTTAAAAAATGTTTTCAAAGATTTTCTCATTGTGGCATAGAATATTAATTAATTTTTTATTTTCCTTCTTTTCAGAAAACGAGTAACAGTAATGATAGACAGAAAGACGAACTACGTCCAGTGACCCAAACAACATTTGCTAAAACGTTGTTTGTTAATGAAATATACAATAGGGTCATAGGGTGTTAAAATTCACACCACTTATCAATCTTAAAATAATTTAAGTAAATAAATGTGGTATACATATCATCGCCCGTCCTATGCTCTTATCTTCCCTGTATTTTCGCTGTGAGTTTAGGGACCACTTTGTCCATCTACCCGAGTTCATTACCTGTGTGTAAAAGCCTATCCGACACTTTTGTTCGACTGCAATTTGAAAATTTGATTGGATTGCTTGCATTTTTGCTGCACAATATATTTAATACTGTATGTGAGAAGGCTTGGGTAATGTAAATGATTAATTCCTCTAAATCTATTTTAGAAATTTTAAATCAAGCACACCCAAAATTACGTTGTTAAATTTTATTAAGTCCAAAGCTAAAGTCAAAAGAGAGCTTTAATGACGTAATAAGAATATATAATTGTTTACAAAGCCATTAGAAAAATAGAATTTAAAGTCACAAATAATATAAAGTTCATAAAAGACTATTAAAGTTAAAATTCAGATTAACCTAAAACTAGATTAGGAGTATAAAACGAGTTCACAAAGCAACAAAAAAGAGAAAAGAGAGAGAAAACGAAAAGAAAATGCAACGCAAAAGTGCAAATAATGGAACATATAAAGATAAACAAGACAAAACTACATTTAGTTTAAAAAGTCATTATTAAACTCTCTGAAACTGTAATATGCCTTATCAGCCAAAAACTTCTTTGTTTGCCTCCCGAACCCTTTATCACATTACAGACCTCTTAGCCTTATAGGAATATGATTAAAAAGTTTTTACCTCCGTATATAATGGAACTTTTAATTTGTTCCGAATGCGTGATAAGCAATCTGAGAATATAAGTCTCGAGGGTATTGTAAGGACCATTCAAAGAGACCCGCTTTTATATATACTAAAGATTAGATATACTGTTTCCAAAATAAACAGGCAGCACAATGTCAAGATTGCATATCTCAAAATAAGGGGCGGCAGGAATCACGAATCCGATAAATATCGAATTTCTCTTTTTTGGAACACAAACACTGAATTTAAAAGGTAATCAGAACAAGAGCCCCAAAAACAAATGCCATATTGAAGGTGGGACTCAATTAGAGTAAAGTATGCAGCCTTGGCAATGTAGAAGTCTAAGTTATTCGATATAATCCTCAAGGTATAACAACCAGATGAAATTTTATTGCACAAATTCAAGATGTGGTTCTCAAATTTAAGCGAGCTGTCAATTGATAAGCCCAGGAATTTGTTAAATCTGAGCGCAGATAACGTTGCTTAAGTGTCTTATGACACATTTAAAATTTAAAATTTAGGGTTTTCCTGTATTAAAAGTTAATAAATTTGCGTCACATCAATTTTTATTTTTAACAGATTGATTGCACATTTTCGTTCAATCTGTCAAGATCAGAATCGTGCCAGAAAACGATGGCGTCATCTGCGAAGATCGGGAAATTTCCCATTATTGAAAGTTGAGGCAGATCATTAACATAAATCAGGAAAAGCAGTGGCCCCAGTACAGAGTCCTGCGGAATTCCCGTATTGATATTTAGTTCTTCCGAGCTGGTATTATTTAACCTAACCGTTTGCGCACACCTTGACAAATAAGAATGAAACCACTCCAAGGCTACTCGTCTAAACCCATACACCTGCAGCTTCCACAGCAGTATTCTGTGATCTACGCAATCGAATGCTTTTCACAAAAAGACCGCTGCGGCAACCTCACCGGCGCCGGCGTTCAGTTGGTTGAACAGCTGTTCCTAAAAGTTAAAAATGGCGTCACTCGCACCCAATGACTCTCGGAAACCAAACTGCTGAGCACTCAACAACTTAAGCCCACTCAAAAACGAAATAATCCTCACCTTGACCAGCCTCTCTACTACTTTAGCCACAGTATGCAACAGTGATTTTGGCCAAAAGCTTGCTGGACTGTTCCTTGTAAAGGGGTACAACACAACAAATATTCCTGACAAAAATGAGGTATTTATAGCCTCAGCAAGAGCATGCAGAGCACCAAGAGGCAAGGCCAGAAAAATCCTCCGCCTGATGCATTTTTATTTTTAATGTGTGCAAATGTGATTTTAACGTCATATGCAGTAGTGGGAGAAAAAAAGAACGCATGCATGCATTCTTAGTGCGGACATATACGTATACGTAAGGCTGAAACCTATGTATAACAGCTCTATTTCAAAGTTAATTGTACTACTCCTAGTACATTTACCATCTTGTTGCTCCCATGCACCTTCTCCTTCCTAAAGCAAAACACTCCATCCCCTTCCATCCCAAAACTAAAAGTTAAGTCTGTCTCTGTCTGTGGTGAGGTGCTTTGTGTTTGGATCTGTTTGACGTTAGTTCGTGTTGTGGTTTGTGGTCGTTCTTGTTTTATGTTTGTTTTCATCTTTAGCTCGTCCTTTTAATTTTACACTGGGATTTCGGCAATCATGTGAATGGATAATTAATTGTGCGACGAATGTGAACAATTCCTACTTCTGGTTTCTAAATTGCATTTTTCCTAAAAAGTTTATTAGCCTTCCTTCCGAGCTTCCTTCTATTAAGTTGATGTGAACTTTCCAGTACCTACTACAAATTTATGTGACAGTACTTAACAACGTTTATGACCTGTTGGAATACGAATCAAGTATAATTATTCAGTTAAACAGGATTGCTGGTATGTATTTTACTTTCATTAATTAATTAAAGAAAACTATGGCTGTCATCAAGGTTGCATTAGACTTAGATCTTTAGTTATTATTCTTGGTATTATTGTAAATGTAAACCCATAGTTTGTCTGGTCAGTACTAAGGTACTACCTACCATTCTAATTGGTTGGGTTTAGTTAGTCCTAATTCCATAAACCAAGCTAATGTAATTAAAGCATTAAGCTAGCTTCACCAACATATCAAAAACAACAAAGTTCAAAACCTAAACTAACCAGGATTGTCAATAAATAAATAAGGATGCTTGTGTACTCCACCAAATACGGTTATTTAAGTAAGATTGTTGAGAGATGATGAAATAACTTCTCGCATACCTATGACAAGTGCTTAGGAAACTCGAGAGGTAATTACTTTTATTCCAGCCACATCGCTCTGGTTATTTTGTTTATATTTCAGCCTTGGTTTTAGCATTTTCATGAAAGCGTATGTCTATTTTTCTCTCTTAACATGTTAAGCGCCACGGCGGTCACCAGTGACCGACTGCTTGGACCGGAAATTAAAAGTTCTCATGGCCGTATGACCGCAAATGTATACACTTTGGTGCTTTCCTGTGGCCGCTGTGGCCCGTGTGGAAGTGTTTTTCTACTCAGGCATTTAAATTTAGTTGTCATGTGGGCAAGAAGGAGTAAATTAAAGCACTATATATGGCAATTTCCGGCAAGTGGTTCCGACAAGGCCCCGGCGGAAAGTTTAGCCAGTTGGCCGTGGCGCTTAACGTGTTAAAGTGAAGAAAATACTAGGCTTAATCTTATTAACTATGTAACCTGGCACATACATGCTCCTATTGTTTACTAGCAACAAATAAACTATTGTCTAAGTTTACAAGTTTTTAGCTAAGTAGTTGCTGATATTATGGCAGTTTGATAAAAATTTAAACAAAACATTTATTTGACCAGATATCCACAAACAAACAAGTGTTGAAAGACATTTAAAAAAATATATTTTAGGATTTGTTTGAACCTTAGTTTGAACTATGCTTAGGCTGATCAGGCTTATGAGGGGAGCTTCTTTTTAAATTGATGTAAGAGCCTAAGATGACAAAAAAGTCTTCCAGCTTCCCCATATTTTTGTTAGATAGATATCAGGATTCCAGCACATACATAGATACTCGAACCCAGACTAATTTCTAATATTTAGACTGTTTCTTTTCAATGCAAATTGTTAATAGATAAAATGTGCATACTAATGGTTATACAAACATACAGGGAAGAGTTCAGCTGCTTCCAACAAAAAAAAATGTACCTATTAGCATGTTTGTTTTGTTAAAAATGCATATTGCATTTCGAATATCTCCTTATTCCTTATTATCCGTCCTCTCCTAAGGTCCAATACCATTTTTTTTTATTATTATCATAGTAGGAAACATATTCTTCCACACATAATTTTTTTCAGATGCAATGTGTATTATATATACCTATACAATAATACACATGATTTATGTATACATGCTGCAGAATAAAGAAATAATGTAAATGTAGACAAGCTGACTCATTTCTGTTTAACTAATTGAATTTAGCACATCCTCTTCATCCCATTTGACAATCAGGACCACAGATTAGTGGGTTAGAGCTTGAGTTTCGGAGACACAATAATTAATGGCACTTAAAATTATCATAATTTATTATTGCTTGGTTAGGAAAGTTCTGAGAATATGTTTAAAATTAATTTAGGTTTGTTTAGTTATTGGGTACTTCATTTTCTATGTTTGATATTGCAACGTTCTGGAGTTGATATTTAAACAGAGTCTTGACGAAATCATTTTATTGTGTCTATGCATCACTGCATTAGTGTCTAAAATTTTGAAGATCGAAACCGCAAATTGGGTATCTTGTTTGATAGGTAGATAGGTATTGCTATTGAGGTAGGTATCTACAAAAGTTATTACAAACCAAAAACAGGTTAATCAGCAATAGCAATCGGCGCAGCAAAAAGTGAGGAAAAATTTAACCCTAAGATAGAAATGGCAATACTTAATAACCGTCCAGGTCCAGAGAATGTTGAAGTGAAAATGTTGTCATCTGTTTGCACTTATTTGGTTGTGTCTCATGATATCATTTCAGTATGCTGGTAAAAGCAAGAAACTTGCTACTATGATCACGGGTCTATGCCCAGGTCTCCACACTATCTTTCATTTCCATATTAATTCGGTTAAAGTTTAAAACAACAATACTGACTGTTCATTTTCGGTGTTAACGGTTAAAGTCGCAATTTAGCCAGAAAGTTATTATTAACTTTTGCATAAGAAGTGATTTGATTTGATAATGCAGTTGGCGAGAAACATTTTTTATGTTTTAATGTCCCTAAATTTTTATTGCAAATTATCAATAAAAATTCAATGATTTTATCAAGGACTTTTTAAATATTGCAGGCGATTATTCATGGGTAGGTATAGATAAAAAAAAAATTATTGTAGGGATTATCTCTAAGTAACTACTTCAATATAATCTTATTTTTGCTTCGAAAATATGAGTTTTGCAATAACTATGTAAACAGAATTAGTTTGTTTTCGTAGGTCAGTAACAGTGGCAGCACAGTTCGTCAGCAATAGGTGAAGCAAATTCAATGGCGAGTCATAGTTCAAGAGATTAGTCTTCCAATGGCAATGGCACAGTTGTTCCAAATATAGACCTTTCGCTTTGCTGCCGTCAGTGCCTAAGGTATTTGAGAGGGCACTGTATAAACGGATAATTAAATTTGCATTTCAACACCAGATTCTCAACAGTCACCAGTTTGGGTTTATACCTGAAAAGTAAACTGAAATTGTCATATTTGACTCCATAACATGTGTTTATGAACAACTGGAAAATAACAAAGAAAGTCGCTGGATTGTACTTTGACCTCTTGAGAGCCTTGGACACCTTCAATCATGAATTTGTATTGTTGTTGGGAAGCTATGACTCTAGGTCCCCTAAACTAAGCTGCTATGTTAATAGGTTCTTATTTATTTATTTATTTGTTTAAACAAACATTACACTACGGAACAATATAAACGTTTCAAATGGTACAATAAGAAAACACATGCAACTAAAACCATGCAGTGCGATTGATATAGACATTAAAGAGGACAATTGCGCAAAAATACAGTAGTCAACGTCGCAAAATAAAAAACGAACAAAATACAGAATGTAACACTAAACTGAACCATATTTGATGAGTTGCTTCAACTTTGGCAAAGAAAGATTTAAAATATCACAGTCGGAATAGTTGCACATCATTCTGTCAACAAAGGCAGTGAGGTCATAGTTGGTTTTATGTAGAGGTTCAAAAAATGGATCATTGTTTGTACGTCTGACTGACAAGTAAACAGGGGCGTGCAGTCCATGGAAGCAAGGGAAGCAGTGCTTCCCCTAAAAAATTACAAAAGATCATATTCTAAAATGTAATTTTTGAAATAGAAAACAATTAATTTATTTATATTAAAAGCGCTAAGAATTATCTCAATTATCAGGCCCATAACAAATGCGGCCTTGACTCCGACCTAGCCACAGTAAAAATCCAATGGAACCTATGCCGGCCGCTAGCTTCTATGCAGCCAAGAGCCAAGTCATAATGCGAGACGCCACTAAAACTCACCGGATCCTGGCCTATCAGGTGATGGGTCCGCCCACCCCACGTGACGTCACACTTTGACTTTAGAGGTTAGCGGTAAAAACAAAAACAACGTTTTTGTTTACATTTTGTCAAGATGTGTAATTTTAACGATTTCTCCGTGAATTTGCATTATTTATGAATATTTTTAGATAGATACTTTCTAGAGACATATTTATTTAGTGTGTTCAAGTATTCTCCGAGTAATAGGGCTCAAGGAAATACTATTACATCGAGAATAATTTAAGACTGTTTTGGTAAGTTCATTTCTAGTGTATAGATTATAGATTTGTTTTCAGATTTAATGCTATTAAAGTAATATTTCAAAATAATTTCAACCACTTACTTAAAAGTTTGTTCGAGTTAATTTATAGTAGGTAATAAGTCTACTAATAGTACTGGTTTTTTCTGATTTGCAGGTACAAAGTGGATATAATCTCATATTCTTTAGTGCTTGAAGCGATACTAAAGATGGATATCTTGAAAAAATATGTCTTAGGCATACCTAGATCCATATAATATCAAACGAAGACTGTTCTGACAGAATTTCCACCCAGATTGTAATTTATTTAGACCATACAAAGAGACAGGCTCATACAAAAAGGGCATATAGGTACAATGGAGGAAATGAAAACAAGTATCGAAGCTACTTCTCGTAGTCTAGTCTGCTTGTGAAGAAAGCAGCTGTAGTCATTGACATCTTACATTTTAGTATCTATATATACTTGGAAAGGTAACTAACATTGTTATAATTTATACTTATACATAATCAGAAAATATTTTTGTTACACCTATGTGCTTTGACGAGTTAATTTTTGTATATATTCTTAAGTAGAATGTATGTATACAGTATTAATTTATTTCAGGATATGCACTTACAGAGATGATATAACCCATAGAACCATCCATAGCAGGACAAATAAGTTTTACAAGTGGGAAAAAAACATTTGAAATTCCTGTTTTTCACAGAGACGAGGAGTAAAATGTCCCTCCAGAAAGAAGCACTCTTTTGCAAGATCTGAGATAAGTAACTTACATGAAGAGAAATTATTTTTATATAGGTGTACTTTCTTTAATATTGTTAAGAAACTATTTATTTTTGTAAGACTTGATACTTGATTTTTTCATATTATTATGTAATAAAACACTATTGTGATAATATTGTTAATTATTTTCTTTATTATTTTGACATCAAATTATTATGCACTATAATAAGCATTATGCACTACCCATAACATTTTTTTAATGAATGGAATGATAATCTAGAGAATATCATTATTGTTTCACGCATATTTTACATGGCACACAGGCGTGGCATAAAATATACCTACCTAGGTAAATCATTATGGAAAAAATAGACTAGATATTTTGAAAGTCCAATTTAATTTAAGAAATCCGCAGTTTCGATTACAGCTCGTAAGTATAAACTGCAAAAAAACTCACGAGTGATGTTATATCAAATTATCACATATTTTCTAAAATAAGAAAAGTACAATATTTACTTAAAAACTATAAATGTAACTAATTATAAGTATCTCTACAGTATTACCATTTAGAATCTATAAACAATTAATATGTTAAAACTGCATACATGTAAGTGGTTGCTTTGTTTACTTGCTCCATTATTGTACCAAATTGTTTCATGCACCTTAAAATAAATATAAAATGTCATTTTATAAAAAACCTATAATAACTTATTATAAGAAACATTATAATAATATTCACCTTTTGAAGGCTTTACCTGAAATTCTCCAAATCCTACCTGTTTTACCTCAGTTCTGTTCATTGTTTCTGCAATTTTGTGTGCTCCTCCTCGTCTCTGTGAAAAACAGGAATTTCAAATGTTTTTTTCCCACTTGTAAAATTTATTTGTGCTGCTGTGGATGGTTCTATGGGTTATATTATCTCTGTAAGTGTATATCCTGAAATAAATTAATACTGTATAAAATACAATAAATACATTCTACTTAGTAAGAATACATACAAAAATTAACTCGTCAGAGCACATAGATGTAACAAAAATATTTTCTGATTATGTATATGTATTAAATTACAACAATGTTAGTTACCTTTCCAAGTATATATAGGTACTAAAATGTAATATGTCAATGACTGCAGCTGCTTTGCTCACAAGCATACTGATTATAAGCTTTGATACTTGTTTTCATTTCCTCCATTGTACCTATATGCCCTCTTTGTATGAGACCATCTCTTTGTATGGTCTAAATACATTACAATCTGGGTGGAAATTCTGTCAGAACAGTCTTCGTTTGATATTATATGGATCTAGGTATGACCAAGACATATTTTTTCAAGATATCCATCTTTATCTCTCGCCTCAAGCACTAAAGAATATAAGATTATATCCACTTTGTACCTGCAAATCAGAAAAAAAACAGTACTATTGGTAGACTTAATAGTATTAAATCTGAAAACAAATCTATAATCTATACATTAGAAATGAAATGAACTTACCAAAACAGTCTTAAATTATTCTCGATGTAATAGTATTTCCTTGAGTCCTATTTCTCGGAGAATACTTGATCACACTAAATAAATAATATGTCTAGAAAGTAACTAGACTAAAAATATTCATAAATAATGCAAATTCAGGGAGAAATCGTTGAAATTAAACACCTTACACGTCTTGACAAAATGTAAACATCGTTGTTTTTTTACCGCTAACCTCTAAAAGTTAAACTGTCACGTCGCGTGGGCGGACCCATCACCCGATTGGCCAGGATCCGGTGAGTTTTAGTGGCGTCTCATAATGTGATGCATGTATGCTTGATTGCTTGTGCGTCGAGAGGTTAGTGAACTTTCCATCGGCTGAATGCGTCTGCTGAGTAGTCGGGTGCTTTAAGTGGGCACGGAAGCTATCGTTGGAGTAGGTTCTTTGTTTTAACGGTCCGTGTGTGATACGTGCGTCGTGTCTTGTGCGATAGCAATAATATGGAGATGGACATGCAAATACCGTCAACTTCGGCTGTCGGGAATAACGTTGAAAATGTTGGACAATTAAGTATAGTTCGCCCAGCGGTTGTTGACCCTCGAAACGCATGCAATTGCATGCGTTTCGAGGGTCAACAACGGCTGGGCGAACTATAAGAAGAGTGTGTGTGAATGTGTGGTGTGTATCTTGATAATAAAGGGATTTTCAACATTAAACTTCACAGATAAGTTTCAATTAATTACTAAAGGAAGAGCAAAACCGCCAATGAAGAATTTAACAACAAAAATGAAAAACTGTATTAGGCATTTTTATCCGGAAAAGCATTACGAACAATTTAAATGGTTAACAGGGTGTGAAAATATTAGTAAATTATTTTGTTGGCCATGTTTACTTTTTGAAAAGGAAAAAGGTCTCTGGAATAAAACCGGTTTTTCCGATTTGAACAATTTGCATAAAGCTGTAAAAAGACACGTTATGTCCAAAGCTCATTTGCAGGCCGTCATAAAAGAAAAAGTCTTTGGCAAAACAAGAATTGAACACTCCCTTAATAAGTAGTTGGAAGTTAGTCACCGCCAACACAATGAACTAGTTGATAAAAATAGGCAAATATTAAAAAGACTTATCGATGTTGTGCCTTTTCTCGGGCAGCACGAATTGGGATTTAGAGGTCATGACGAAACAAGGGTTTCCTCAAATAGAGGAAATTTTCAGGATTTACTTAGTTTAATGGCTAAATATGATGAATGCTTAAAAAATCATTTAGAGCATTCTACCGTTTTTCGCGGAACGTCGAATCGTATCCAGAATGAGTTAATTTCCGCTGTTGCAACCATTATTTTAAAAATAATTAAGCAGGAGATTGGCGAAGCGCGGTTCATTGCTATTGTTCTGGACGAAACAACTGATATCACTAATTTTAGCCAATTATCTATAGTAATACGCTACGTTAAAAAATACGGAAGTTCAAGAGCGATTTTTAGGTTTTAAGAATGTTTTCGAAAATCGTACAGCAGTTGCATTATATACCATAGTTTATAACGTTATTAATGAAATTAATGGGGACAAAAAATTAGTTGCTCAAAGCTATGATGGAGCTGCAGTGATGGCAGGACAATTAGGGGGTCTGCAAGCTAAAGTTCGAGAAACTTTCCCAAGTGCTCTATTTGTCCACTGTTTTGCTCATAAATTAAATTTAGTTTTATCCCAGTCCATAAATCACATTAAAGAGTGTAAAGTATTTTTCGCTACTTTAAGCGGTATGGCAGCTTTTTTTTCCAAGTCAACAAAACGTACACTTGCTTTGGACTCCATTGTTCACAAACGATTGCCCAAAGTAGCTCCTACTAGGTGGAACTATAATGGAAGGCTTGTGCTAACAGTCTCTGAAAATCGTGAATCACTCATTGAACTATTTGAGAATATAATAGAAAATAATGAAACATGGGACTCTGAAGCAATAAATAGTTCGAGGGGATTTTTGGACTGTTTGAAACGAGATTTTAATTTTAATTATTTGTTGAACATATTTTCAGAAATATTTCCATTCTCAGACAATGTTTTTAATATATTACAAACTAAGACAAATGATATTGCTTTTTGCTTAAAAAAAGTGGAGGATTTTAAGTCCATGTTAAGACAAAAAAGAGATGACTTTGACCTGTTTTGGGAGAAAACGATGACGTTAAATGTAGAGCCACAAGCCAAGCGTCTTCGAACAGACAGGGTGGGAGATGTTCAAATGTCATACAGACGCCTCTTTTATGAAATAGTCGATCAAATTCAGCAACAAATAAACTATAGATTTAACGGTTTAAATGATTTTAAATTCCTCGAGCTCTGCAATTTTGCTGCATATAAGGAACAAACTTTTCCAGAAGATGCGTTTAAATCTCTTCTTCTTCATTATGGCCAGTTCTTCGACCGAGTGTTACTGCGATCTGAACTAAAAGTGATTTACGAAACTGATGACATTAGTACAAAAAATAACGCTAAAGGACTAATGCAATTTTTAAAAGACAAAGAGCTGGAAGATGCCTACACTGAAGTGTCGAAATTGTGTGAATTAGTATTGACAATTACCTGCCACAAGTTCGTCAGTAGAACGCAATTTTTCAACACTTAAACGTATAAAAAATTTCGTAAGAAATTCAACGGGGCAGGAAAGACTTTCGCAAATATCGCTGCTGTCCATTGAAAACAAACTTCTCCAAAATATGTCGGAGCATCCACGTTTTTATGATGACGTCATTGACGAATTTGCAAAAAGTGATCGAAGGATCGAACTACATTACAAATAGGTAAGGTACTTATTCATTTCAATAAGTGCGCAACAAGTTGCCATTCAAGGGGACGCCCCAGGGGGCGCCGAATCCTTGTTTTGTTAACGATTTTAATAACTTTTGGGTAAAAATTGGGCGTGGTCCCTCAAATTTTTCAGCCTGCGGCGGCCTTTTTTTGTTGGCACCAAACTTCACGAACTGCCGATGCTTCCCTATCTTAAAATTTCACCGCACGCCCCTGCAAGTAAAAGAACCAATTCCAACAATTAGTTGCAGTCAACCATATTGTTTAAAAGTTTCAACTCAACCCAAATTCAAAAGCCTTTATTAGTTCCATTATATTATATCACAATTATAATATATTTACCTTTAAGTGTGGAACGCACCTATGTGTGAAGAGAAGCAGTGCAGACTTCATACCACACAGTATTAGCTTGGTCTCATAGGTGAGTCCAGAGGGGGGAAAGAGCTCATATTTTAGGTGTCAATCAAAAGGGCACTACCTTTTGTTCAGGAAAGCCGCAATAAAACAGGGTGTGCCAGAGGGATCTATTTTAGGTCAACTTTCTTTCATATTGTATGTGGATGGTCTACCGATGGATCTGCAGAGTGGTGGGGTTTGTCAGCATGTTGAAGATACTTCAGCGATATTAGCAGATCCGTCCACGCTCGGTTTGTATTTGGGTTGTTCCGAGGGTTGTTCGCGTGTGGTGGAACGAAGGTCGGACAGGTATAAGAGTTGCTCAAAGCGTAACACTGACAAGACATGATTAATTGTTTTCAGTAAGGTCAGGGAGAGAAAGAATGAATCATGAGTCATGCCCTGTGGCGGATTCTCTGAAATTTCTTGGCCTAAACATTGATAGAAATCTCAACTGGGAAAAACATATGTACTGTTGCACGCAGGTTGCGCAATTCAGTAACACCTACTAGTTTAAAATTGTTCTACTTTGGGTATGTTCGGTCTATAATTAACTACACAATCTTTTTTTGAGCATCATCAAGAGATGCAGTAAAAATCTTCAAGGTACAAATATAATTATCAGATGTATGCTCTATGCACTATGCTATCCTAGAACATCATGTAGAGAACATTTCACACAATTAGAATTGTTAACTGTCCTAAGTATCTCTATATTTTGTTTCACTAGTAGCGTTTGTAAAAAACAACCAGCACCTTTTTCTAGCTAACCATGATGGTTATGCTGACGACATGTTAGGTGTAACCAGAAGCAGATTCGATCTTCGTATACCCCACCACACATCGTCTTTTTATATAAAAAAGCCCCTACCAATTACTTCCCGAGGATATCCGTCCCTGTAATAGTGGCACTTTCACGTCATGCCGATTTAAAAATTGATTTCAGGTAAGTAAATTTGCAAAACTTTGGCTAAATGCCCGATGTGTACTTGCAGAGAAATGGCAAAATAAATATGCATTTCTGCTGAAAAAATGTGGGCAAACCGTCCGTCAGGCTCACAGGGAGATAACTTGCAAATTATAAGGACATTGGTTTTTAAAATTCATGCAATGAAAGACTCTCTTATTCAATTTACTATAACCCAAACGAGTACAATGCACCCTAAAGGCTTCTATAATAACAGGCAAGAAAGAATGCGGGTCCATTAAATCAAGAAACAGGAGCTCAAACGACATTGGTGTGAACTAGTGTAAAACCGTTACATTAATGTCTTTAAAACACATAGACCTAGGTTTTAGAATATGTTACAACACTGGACGTCATGCAGGCATTAAAATTCAATTTAAAATGCAGCGAAGTTGTTAAGGTGAATTTAATCTCGACCTCCTAAGGTTCACCTCGCACAAGAGCTTTCTTTAGTGTGGCGGGATTACTATTGCTACAAAAGGCCCTTTGTCTATGTAAACGAATCCGTCAAATCGGTTTAGCTTTGACCCAAGGCTTTGACTTTTTTATGGGGTTGTTTTATATTTGTATGTTTATTTCCTTCTAAAATAGTATGTATTTTTCGGCATTCTAAAAACGCACTTTGGCTATTTTTGATGTTTTTTTTTGGGTCTTAAGTAAACCTCGTATGCGCAGTTTCCACAAACTCGCAGTTTTGCGATTTCGGTGTCATATTGAATGCCTATTAATAATCGTTAGAATGCTTTTTTGGAGAGTTTTCCTTCTAAAAATTCCCTATCGAATTGTCGATTCGGTTTTTGGATCCTCGCATCTTTTTCGACGCTAGGACGAGTCAAAGTGACGCCTTTTTGAATGAATGATTAATAATAATTATTATCACAATACAAAATTTATTGGTGCAAGAACAGTAGCCTGGTGCGTATTACTAAAAGTAATGACGAGGACCGTCATTACTTTTAGTAATACGCACCAGGATAGTGATACCAAGATGTTTGAGAGACCCGGTATATTTGTAACAGAATTGAGAATCTAAAGGTAGACTTAGCATCGTTAAGTTGGGCAATAAAATTAAAAATAATATCGCCAATGCTGCCAAATTTCCCGATTTTTCTGCAAGCACCCTAACATTTCTACATTCAGCAAACTCTAATAATTAAAAACCCAACATTAAAAAGAACAAATTACGTAAAAGAGGCATTGGCCTACCAAAATCTATTAAGAAAAGGGGCAATATTAAAAATCTCCGTTTTTGT
Source organism: Pissodes strobi (assembly GCA_016904865.1). NCBI lineage: Eukaryota > Metazoa > Arthropoda > Insecta > Coleoptera > Curculionidae > Pissodes > Pissodes strobi. Next base: position 15,509 of record JAEQML010071485.1, read on the forward strand.
ATTTTCACTATTATCTTGTATCTGGTAAACCACCATTTTTGCGAAAAACGAATCGTGATTCATTGGTTGAAAATTGATAACTTTAATTGTTATGAAGATTTTCAAATATTTCTTTGTTCGCATCAATTAAGCAATGAACTCGGCAATGAATGAATGAATAATAATTATAACCACAAAACAAGATTTATTTGTGCAAGAAGGTCTTCGGCATTACTTTTAGTAGTACGCACCAGGATAGTGGTACATAGCTAGACGTTTGAGACACCCGATATATTTGCAAGCGACTCTAAGGGTAGACTTAGCGTTATTAAGTTGGCCAATCATATCCTAGTATTTTGTGGTATTAGCAAATCGATGAAACTTAATTAAGACCACTAAGCAGACAATGGGCTCATTTAACAATTTTTTGATTTCATAGTAGAAAAGATTTTTCGATTTTAAAGTAACATGGCAAAAAACTCGATTTTTCTAGAACTCTCGAGTAACTGCCGATTCTTTTTATCATTACGATGTCATGAAACATCAGTTGTACTAAAACAAAACACCGCACCGCGGCGGTCGTTCCATGTAGGGCAACCCATTGGTTATGGCCTGCTGTTACGTGCGACGCGC